>PPOO01000874.1:0-17287 GCA_003708545.1 Maudiozyma turicensis
GACGCTACTAATAATGATACTTCAATAAATCTCAATCATTATATGTTGCTTGACACTGGCTCTAATATATCCATAGTTAATGACATGGCTTTTCTACATGATATCTCTCATGATTATATACCTCCATCCATAGAGGACACCGAGAATCGTCCGATTAGTCATGAAGCTCGAGGAATTTTAAAATTAAGATTTCCGGGTGGTTAAATTGTCAATCGAACTGTTTACTACGCTCCTAACTCCGACACTAATATTATTGGTACACTTACTTTAGAAAGAGACGGTATTTACTTCTGTAGTAAGACACGTACCCTCGAAGGTAAAAACAACACAATTTATGCATATTATAGTCAATTTGATGAATTACCCTGGTTATCTAATAGATTTGTGCAACTTTCAACTGATACTCCAAAATATGTGGTACACCATGTAATTTGCAAACATCCATTAGATTTACTAAATCGTTTATTCGGTCACGTTAATGTTGAAGTATTACGTCAATCTTTTAAAAAGAAGACATTCACACATCTAATTTATGATGATATTGATTGGACAGGTCATGCTACATTTCAGTGCTTTGGTTGCGCACAAGGTAAAGTCAAAGCCCACAATCACATCGATAGTGCTAGGTTAAAATAGCAGGAACACTACAATCCATTTGAATATCTCCATTCAGATATAGTTGGTCCAGCTACTGCTTCATCTATTGCTAAATATTTCATTACTTTCGTTGATGAAGCAACATCTTATAGCTGGGTTTTTCCATTGAAGGACAAAGCTGCTAATACAATACCTGATACAGCTGTCGCTCTCGCCAAAACACCCGAGTGTCAATACAGCGCCAAGGACAAGGTTTTTCAATTTGATCACGGATCTGATTATACAAATAATCTAATGACTTGTTACTTCGGTGAAAGCGGTATTCAATATATCTACACAACTGTCGGAGATTCAAGGTCTAACAGTATTGCTGAACGTTCAAATTGAACGTTCCTCAATACTTGTCATACTCTATTGAAGGCGTTATAATTACCTCCTCATTTATCGATTTTTGCAATTCACTTTTGACCTATTACTAGAAATTCGGTATTCAATAAAAGTCTAGGTACATCACTGTGTGCTATGGCTTGCATTTCTGGTTTAGATGTCACAACAATTCTGCCTTTTGGATAACCTGCTATTATCGAAAATCTGAGACAGTTGGGAAGGATAATTAGTATATTAAACAACGTACTGGAAGACTATGTGTCCTGCAGTTGCAGTGTAGCCTCTCTCCGTCTTGCATAAGGAAGGGAAATATAGAAGTGAATTATGCAACGTAATATGAAACAGAAATTGCGCTTCCTTTATATGCGTGATAATTTCTCACGGAAATATTCACCATGTAAAGTATCTTGCGGCGTGTCACGATAAACATCTGTCCAACAATAATTACTAACATCACAAGTTCGTAATAAAACAGACATTCAATGGTGGTTAAGGATTATAATCATGACATTCCTAATGAAATTATTATGTAGTATTTGTTCACTATCAAAGTATGAAATTATTACATAATCACGATATGGAAAGTGGCAAATTATTTTTGTTGAAATATGTTACTAAATGCACATTTATGTTATATTATTAAAGATCGAAGTAGTTGCGTAGACACGTAGATATGCGTGGCGCGACAAAATGAAAAGTGAAAATTGATGAGCATTGAGAAGAGAAAATTCTCATGAGATCAATTTAATATTTAAAAGCTCTATATAATTGTTATGTATATATATATACAATTATAAGAGGATATTCAGGTTTATATATACATATTATGTCTATTAACTTCTCTAATACCATGAAGATTCCGCAATTTTACATATAAATAACACAATTTATGACTCAAAGTTTGAGTCCTGAATTGATATCTAATCTATTATTATTTTATATTTTACATAATATAAAGGAATAAACAATATTACAGTTATACCTCATACGAATAAAAAGTAATATGAACAGCAATAATTTTTTAAGCAACCAATAAAAATATCCATTTGCTTTATAAGCTGTATTCATCGGTAAACCCTATTTATAATTACATTTGATCATATTTACAATTAATGTGTTTATGGTTAAGATAGGATTGTGGTGTGTACTATTATTAGTGTTATAAGAGTGACTAATTATTGATAACTAGCATTCAATAAATTAAAATATATAAACTATAAAAAGCCTTGCTGTAATTGATAGTACGTTACAACAAGACTTTTAATAAACAGAAGATAAGTTACTGATTGGTATTTAACTCACTACTTTCACTTTAGGAATTAATTCCCGAACTAAGCACTATTGGTTAATTTGAGATAAAAGAAGGGTATCATTTTTTTCCTAGTAAATTTGGTGTCATCAAGGAGAGCTAATTATTATATCAAAGAAGTTGATGACAAGTATATATTAAATAATAGTACTTTAACGTACTATTGCACCTTATATGGAAAAATTCTATCCAAAATATTTTATATTGATTGATATTTATAAAATATGTCATCAAATTCTACTAACCAAATATTTCTCAATTTATTTCCAGTAAATTTGCATCAACAAGTATATCTATTTTTCCAATGAACTATTGTTAATCAAAATAATCTAATTGGTTATATGTCATCAATCTTTCTTTTTAATCTTATTTTATTTATTTTGCAACAAGTTATTTTTCTATAATCTGACTTCTATCTACATTTTGTTAAGGTACTATTAATCATATGTCTGGACTTATAAACGTAGGTACCAAACAATCACTTTATCTTCGGAATTGGAGGTCAGAAAGCGACGAAATAGTATTCTCAATATACACGGTATAATTTTAATATACTTGAGCACAGGATTATAAGTCCCTCATCCCTCTTTAACAAGGAAGATATATATATACATGATTTAAATGTGCCTACTAAGGAATATAAAACATCTCGAACGATAGGTATCCGAAAACAAAGAGTGTAATGTCGATCTTATAAATAATTATTAGAATCCTAGTGTCATTATGTTAACTGTACGAATAAGATCTAAATTATCGAAGTACATTGAATCATAGCAGAGCAAATCTAAACGAATAAGATCATAAGATCATAAGGGATGAAAAATAATATTTTTATATATAAAGAACTAATATACTGAAACTAGAAGTCAGCTGTTCGATGGTTGGTATTACAATTTATAATTATTATATACTTTATATAATAAAAGAACAAGTAACAAAATATGTATTTTGCCTTATATAAACTTTAAAACTATAACTAACCTTTAATCCAATGTCAAAACCAAATAACGAAAAATCTAACGCTACCTCTAAGCATTCAGCTCCATAAAGTGTATTAAATAATGTTATATAAATTTGGAAATATTGCAGAAATGACCAGCGGAATAAAAAAGGGTTAGAACTAACTAAGAGTTAGGTTTTTTGTGATGGGGTAGTTATTAGATGTATATAGTACCAGATCATGGGTTTCATCCTGTGCAACATTGTAGTATTCGTTCCACATACAAGGGTTATATCTGTATGTGCCTATAATATGGATGTAGAAACTTGGAACCTCATAATGGACTTTGCAACAAGAATCGTTTCCTTTTATAGGTAAAAAAATTTCCACAGCAATATCGTATTGTACAAAATTGACTGTGCATAACAGTACAATATAATTTCCAACACTTTATGGCCTCAAAGTCTTTCAAATTGCATTCTTTGTTGAACTCTATTTTAATTACCTTTGCTTATATTAGTAATTAATTTATTCTTAACTAAGATAGTATTATGGTGGGTATTATTGTCAGTCTTATAGGAATGAGTAATTAGTAATAACTAGTAACCAATAAATTAAATATATAAAGTACATCTTTCTATCTTAACTAATACTAACCAAGATATATTGTATTAGTTATATGTTATCAATCTTTCTTTTTAATCTTACTTTCTTTTTTTACCACATGTTCTTTGTCTCAAGCGTGCGTCCTCAGCTATGCTTTGTCTAGGTGATATTATTTGTATATTTGGTTCTATCTAAACAGTTCCAAACCAATAATAAATACTATTTTTGATGGGAATAGGGTCTCTCAATCTAGGCGACTATCACATAAAAGTAGCAATTAACAGCTCCCCATCAGTCCCCATTACTCAAGAAATGTTGAAAAAATATAATACACTGAATTTATTAACAAGAAAGATATAAAACATAAATATTGATGTAGAAATAACAAGCGGGACAAAAAGTGTTAGAACTAACTAAGAGTTAGGGTTTTTGTAATGGGGTAGTTATTAGAAATATGTAGTACCAGATTATGGGTGTTATCCTGTGCAACATTGTAGTATTCGGTCCCCCTACAAGGGTTATATCGCTATGTGCTTATAATATGGATATAGAAACTTGGAACCTCATAATGGACTTCGCAACAATTGAGGGCCAACAAAGTACTTTATCTTGATAATATAGTGTCCTATACATTTTCTCAATTTACACAATTTGCTTTAAATTTAAGGACCACCAAAACTTTGCCTTTCAGAAAAGGAAGTTTGGCCGAGTGGTTTAAGGCGCCAGATTTAGGTTCTGGTATCTTCGGATGCATGAGTTCGAATCTCATAGCTTTCATTACTTTTTGAATTCTGAGACACCAGTCACGTGACTTTTGCTCATTTTTAATATTGTTCTGTTATCCAAACTGTGTATGATGGGAACGTGTCTCTTTTCTCCGGAAAAAACAAAAGAAGGGCCAAGAAGTCGGAAAAAGCGAAAACTGTGGATGTCAAATCGGCAATATAACATAAAAATAATTGATACTAAAATACCAGGAGTACGTAATTAAACGTGACTAATCGCATGCACGAACAACAAAATGCCGCCCTTAAAAACGGCACTATTGACAAATCGAATGAATGAAATATTCTCGATGACACACACACATATTAAAGAGACAGAAAGATGGATAACAACACCGCAATGTGTATTGCTTCAAAGCATAGCGACAGGGTGAAGCAGTAAGGTATTATTGCCCAACCATTCACACGTGAAGTGAGCAATAATGGACATACATTTGAAGAGTCAATCTATAGATAATAGACAAACCCATTCGATGAACATATGATGTCTATAACATGTTTGACTCAGTAGTGTGTGAGCCATTCTTGAATGGTCTTGTAACCTAAAAAACCAAGTATTGCAGCTCTTGTGGAATCAATGAGTTGTCACAGCCCATACTGTCAAAAGTGCAACAACTTTGACTAACCTCGGCTGGCTGTTATCACTTTCGATACATTGTTGTTCATGTTGCAGCGAATATCATCTTAACATCCTTTGTTTTCTTCCTTTTCATTAATATTTCCCACTCCGGAATATCACTTTTTTTCTTCACTTAGAGTTATAGGAGTATATGTGTGAAAAACCAAATTGTGGTAAATGGTAAATATTACTGAAAATATTGCGAATAAAGGAATTGAGTTATTGCAATCTGCATGATTATCTATTTGTGAATATATAAACACTAATATATATTCGAATATTTATTTATATCTCTCAATTTTGTACTCTTTTAATAATTCTTGTAATATGTTTCTTATTCGCATTTACTACTAAATCAAGCTACTTAAACTTCAAGTTTACATATACAACTAAACAATTAGAAATGCCTTCCCATTTTGATACTATCCAACTACATGCTGGTCAAGAAAATGCTAGCGACAATGCTAACAGACCAAGAGCTGTTCCAATTTACTCTACAACCTCATACGTTTTCGAAAACTCCAAGCATGGTGCTCAATTGTTTGGTCTAGAAGTCCCAGGTTACGTTTACTCTCGTTTCCAAAACCCAACTTCTGCTGTCCTAGAAGACAGAATCGCTGCCTTAGAAGGTGGTGCCGCAGGTCTAGCTGTTGCTTCCGGTCAAGCTGCTCAAACTTTGGCCATCCAAGGTCTAGCTCACAATGGTGACAATATCGTCTCTACTTCTTTCTTATATGGTGGTACTTACAACCAATTTAAAGTTACTTTCAAAAGATTCGGTATCGAAGCTAGATTTGTAGAAGGTGATGACCCAGCTGATTTTGAAAAGCTATTCGATGAAAGAACTAAATGTGTCTATCTAGAATCTATCGGTAATCCAAAATATAATGTTCCAGATTTTGAAAAAATCTGTGAAGTTGCTCACAAACACGGTATTCCAGTCGTCGTTGATAACACTTTTGGTGCCGGTGGTTACTTCTGTCAACCAATTAAGTGGGGTGCTGATATTGTTACACACTCTGCTACTAAATGGATCGGTGGTCACGGTACTACAATTGGTGGTTTAATTGTCGATTCCGGTAAATTCCCATGGAAGGATTACCCAAAGAAGTTCCCACAATTCTCTGAACCTGCTGAAGGTTACCACGGTACCATTTACAATGAAGCTTACGGTAACTTAGCATACATTGTTCACGTCAGAACTGAATTATTAAGAGATTTAGGTGCTTTACAAAACCCATTTGCATCTTTCTTATTATTACAAGGTATCGAAACTTTATCCCTAAGAGGTGAGAGACATGGTCAAAATGCTCTAGCTTTAGCCAAATGGTTAGAAGCTTCTCCATATGTCTCTTGGGTCTCTTACGCTGGTCTAGAATCTCACTCACACCATGCCAACGCCAAGAAATATCTAACTAATGGTTTCGGTGGTGTCTTATCCTTCGGTGTTAAGGACCTACCAAATTCTGACAAGGAAACTGATCCATTCAAGTTAGCTGGTGCTCAATGTGTCGATAACTTGAAATTAGCTTCCAACTTAGCTAACGTCGGTGATTGTAAGACTTTAGTGATTGCTCCATACTTCACCACCCATCAACAATTATCTGACGAAGCTAAATTAGCTTCCGGTGTTACTAAGGATCTAATTCGTGTCTCCGTTGGTACCGAATTTATCGATGATATCATTGCTGATTTCCAACAATCTTTCGAAAAGATCTTCGATGGTAAGATTCCAAACTAATGAATACATAAATAATTAAATAAATAAACAATACTGTTAATATATAAGCATATATATATATATAATTATAACTCAACGAATAAAAAAATACAAAAATTTAAACATCAAAACTTTTTGTCTATATATAATAAATGTATACATCTCTGTTTATATAAATTGTACCTAGTATGCAATACCGTTTGTGAGTCTTTGAAATTCATCATAACCTTTGGTGAATACACTCTCAAAGCTCTTCCTAATCAATCCCTTCATGTATAATGCAGCTTCATGATCTGTTTTTTGAGGTTGGAATCTAGATTCAAGGTTTCTAATTGTCTTACCACCCTTGAAACACGGCAACCCACTACCTAACATAGGTTCAATACATTCGATAATGGAATCCATATGTGGTCTAGCCGCCATGTATGCTTTGATACATAATTCTTCGAATGCGCGATATGCTGGGGTCTCATCTGACCCACCCATAACTCTAACCATTTCTTTAGTCAATTTAAAAGGAACAGCTTCGAATTTGACACCACCTGGGACAATATCAAAAATAAAACCAAAATCAATATGTAAACAATGACCTTGATCATCATACATAATATTACCATTATGTCTATCTTTGAATTGTAATAAATAGGATATAACACTATAGCCTGCTAGCGATTTAACAAAGTTATTCCTTGCACGTTGAAATTCTATGGTATTCTCATCACCAAATTTACTAACAAAGTACTCATATAATCCATTCACTGCTTCACGACCTAACATATCACGAGAAACAGAATTAGGTAAGACATCGATAACACCACAACCTGGTGCTGTAGCTGTGACACGATATGGAAAAACATAAACATCTAATCCGATAGCTGACCAAATTGTTCTGAACATCGAAACTAATTGTAAGGCCAACACGTCTTGTCTACAATCATCACCGACTTTAAAAATAGCTGCTTGCCATTTTTCAATTTCCATTGGATTACCTGTAGCTGGATCCTCAACAGTTTTCTTGATTTTGAATGTTGCCATGAATGGAGCCTTTGCGTGAGATTGTAATGGTTTACCACTGGTACGATTGATATCAACAACAACGCCATCTGGATTAGAAGGCAAGTATGCACCTGGTCTAACAACAATCTTCCTCATTTCTTCGTCAATCTTTTGCTTCTTTTCGGCTTTACTCTTCTTGATATAAGGCTTCAATTTACCAGATATTGATGTAACATCATCAAAAAATCCAAATTCTTCCTTGTAGAATTCATAATGCTTCTTAGAAAAAGTTTTCACCATCTTTTCACGAACACGATCTAAAGTAGGCTTAATAGCATCTTCAACTAACCCATCATCACCTAAATAGCAATTGGCTAACATGTTCCAAATGATTTGATGCGAGAATAAGACACTGATGCTTGCAGTATCTAAAATTAATTTCTCAACATAACCAGTTTGATCATATCTTAAACATTGTACAATTTGTGGAACATAAAAGAAAGTAACATTAACATCATGGGATTCTAGCGAATAAATACTGTATTGTAGAATGAATTCATTCCTATTCCATTTTTGTAAAAATAGACCAATCGACTTTAATGGACTTACAGGTGTCCAGTAAACAATTGGGTGAAGATCTTTATTGATTAGACCGGCGCTTAAATATATATCTAAGGCTCCAGGTACACCTGCACATTTCAATGGATTCTTAGCAACTAAGGTTTCGAGAACTCTAGTCAATTTGTCTCTTGGATATCTCTTAACCAGACTTACCGCCAAAGATGGCATCTTATTGAATGCAACAGCCACAATGCTCTCCGATGGTTCGTTCTTATTTGCACCTTCAATCTTAGTTAATGGTGCTAACCATGTCTCAATTACTTGGATTTCATTGGCTAAGAAATATTTTAATAGTTCAAATTCCTTACCACAATATTTTTGAATGACACCAGAAAGCTCATCCAGTTTTTGATATAATTGTAACAAAACAGTTAAGTCAGCATTGTTTTTCAATTCATTAGACCCAAATGGCCAAGCAGGTAATTCAACAAACCAGGATAAAGCTGCATCCACAATAGAATGACATAGTTTCTCGACATAAATTGTACTCTGCTTGTGATTAGCCTTCAGAATTGCACAACCGAATACCACGAACTCATTACGTATCATCCTTGCAAATGGATGGCAAGACGCCTTGTTTAATCTAGATAAACCATATTCTACGGTTCTAGTAAAAATTCTTAATAGAGATTTGCTCTCAAATCGAGTACCTTCAAAATGAGAGCAGAAGAATTTAACAATATATCTATGTGGCTTTAAAGAATCAGCTGCAACTTTTGCAGCTCTGTCAATGGCCTTTTTGTTATAAGGGGAATATTCCATCATTTGGTTATCAGTAGCAACAATATCATATGCTTGTGAATAAAGACCTTGTCCAGCGTCAATAGAATTCATCCAACAAAATGCAACTTCAGATAATAATATATGAGCCATATCCGGTCTTTCCTTTATCACAGTTAACCAAACATTTGTGGCAATTTCTATCGCATCTGATGAAAAAATTTCGAATGGGAGATGCACAATATCTGAGATAACGGTACCAGCTTTATCAGTACTTAAGATGAGTAATGCTGCTGACATGTCTAGAAAGTCTGTAATTTCTTTAATAGATATCTTCTCCTTAATTTCTAATTTTTGTCTAATAGATTGAACTTGCTCATCAAGAGAGTCTGAAATATCTTCCTTCGAAGATGCAATAGCAGTCTCGACTAAGAACTTCGATCTCCAAGAATGTTGAGCAATGAAGGACGCAATAGTATTTGGCTTACTGGAGCCCCTATAAGAGATTCTATATAATTCCTTGTCTGCTGGAATGATTAATCCTGCCATTTCTATTGCGAAAGAAACACCATATTCAACTTTATTGGTTCTCCTTGATTGGCCAATATCCGAAACGTATGATTGTAATAAAATCTTGGTATCCTCATTAGAACAATTTAATAAGAACTTCAACCAGTCTTTGGCGGCTTTTCTTAAACCCGATAAGGTTGCAGTTCTCCATGCCTTTGAACCTGGAACTAGTATTTTCCTTTGAGAATGGTTTAAATAAAATTCATATTTGACATCGAATTTGTTTGTTTGGCAATCAACAACGCTATCAAAAAGCGTTGTTAATAAATCTAATAAAGTGTATAACGAGTTATGATGGCAAAGTGAAGATGGTATAGATTTAATGAATAAATCGCAACATTGGAATGAGGCATCCTGCAGTAAGGTATTCTTGTTAGCTAAACACAGGAAAATATCGTTTAATTGAGATGCAATAGATTTAGCATTAAATAATCGTAAATTGCCTACTTCGGTTAAATTAACAAATTTCCTAACCATATCAATAGACATTGAAATGATGGATTTGTCAATGTTACTCGAGTCAATAGACGGATCAGTTAAATACAATAAAATTTTCGAGCAATCACCGGCTTCACATCTAATGGTTTCTAAAAGAACAGTGGCAGCCAAAAACATCACCTTGGAACTTGAGAAAGTTCTTTGTTGAACAGCATTGGCATTCAAGTAACGCGATACAATCTGCTTTTGTTGCTTTATATTGGAGTTAGAGGAACCTCTTCTTAGGATTGTATTCATATCTAGTGACATTTCTTTATTATTTGCTGGGAAATTTGAAGCAAGTGGCGGACTGTTATATGCGATGGTAGATAAAAAGTTGTAATTAGTTTTCACAATTTCGGAGTCATAAAAGAAACCATGCACAGCCATATTAAACCAGACATTTCTGAACATATTAGTTAAATATTCATCCTTACTCAAATCAATCGGAGTTTTTCCAGGTCTCGGTAACAGGGTTGCCAATGGACTCAGATAGCCAGCAATTTGATCTGCAACACGAGAAATCTCTGTATGAGGTCTGTGATGTTCTGGTTTCTCTACATCACCACTAGAGACAATACTGTCTAATAAATCAGACAGGTACATCTTATAAATTTCGTCAGTAAAATTTAGAGATTCGTATAGCCTTTGAGATATCATATTTTTTGAAGTAAATATAGTTTCTATCAGCTTGTGGTTGCCACTTTTTATTGCAAGCGAGTCAATTGATCTAAAAAATCTTAACAACATAGAGAATTGGTTAGTCGCGCAGCATGGTGCCAGGTCTGCTAAAGCTTTTAATATGATTTCATCTAGGTCATTGCTGATTACGCCAACTTTCTGAGTAAGAATAGTTATTGTCAGTGTTGTGATCGTATGATTATTATAGTTCGAAGCAATCGTAGTCGTCGCTGTTACACAGTTCTCAAATAACGCTTTACGATATTTAGTTTCAGTTTTCTTATCCATGTTATTATTATTATTATTATTCTGTGGTGTCACAATTTGATTCTTCAGTTGTCTAAGCGCATCGAATGAATTGGATCTTGGAATGTCATCGAATCTGAAAGAACATGTAGATGTAACAGTCAATTGGCGTTCCTTCATCAACGTATTACTAAATTTGTCGTTTACTGTTGTTAAGAGATTATTGATAGAATAAATAGTACTTACTATTGAATCTTCATTCAATGGCAACAGGCCCATACTAAATGTTTCGCAAATAGCTTTGATATCCACCGGTTTAATGTGTTCAGAACCGACCAATAATGGTAACGAGCGTAACAATGCTTCTGATAACTCATCAGTAAGGAAGTTCAATAGAGATGCTGCAGTAACAATACTATTAACAAATTGAGGGGTGATTATGTCGGACAGAAAGTAACGATCCATACACAAACCTAAGAGATCAATATAATCCTTCATTAAATCAGTATTTTGCAAATAAGGAGTTAGACATAAGAACTGAACGAAATGTGCTCTTGTATCAAACGAGAATTTCGCTCTTGCATCATCTGACATTTCGAAGGAAGATTCTTCCATAAAAATTGAATAGTTAAGAATAAACTTACAAATCTTTTCTAGTAATGATTTAGATTTCTCCACATCTTTCAAAATATAATTTGGTAATAATTGATTCTTAGCTGAATCCTGCATATTAGTTTGATTTTTGAACAACGTAACTTGTTGATCAACCAAATATTTCATCAAAGAATCCTGCTCGTACTGAATGCCAAGGATGCGACAAGCCAAACGTACCTGAATTTTAGATAATAAGTTGATGAAAAGTGGACCAGAGATCTCGTAACCTGCTTCAAAATATTGAACAATTGAATCATTCATAAAAGATGGCGATGACGATAGATTTGTTTCAATGTTTGATAAGAAATCGTCCTGGGTAAATACATTTGATAATCTCTCCCAGATAAATGATGAAAGTTCTAGAGATGAGTTATCTTGTACAAAAGCGTTCATTAACCCTAGTAACGAGAAAATACTTGATGGCTTTGTCACATAAAACTTCTTAACTTCATTTAAATAATTGGTCAATAAATCTAGACACATATCAACGACATTTGGGAATTTGCTAATAATGGCAATTAAATACTTTGTCAGTTTGAATGTAATGATCTCATTTGGATTTCTCATCCCTTTTAATCTAAATTTGGCTAATAAGATGTCCGAAACTCTTTGCCTTGCTGAGTCTATAAAATACTTACCAATGACGTTATTTAACAAATCAATTGCCTGGAATTCGTCATTAGGAATCGTGGAGCTAACTGCTAAAAGAATTTCCCATTCATTTAAAGTTAATGGAATAGTGTATATTCTTGATGTATCCGAGGAATAAAATAGAGGTAGAGAACGGGTAATTATATCCAATCTATTATCCTTAAGTTTAGATTTTGCATTATTTTCATCTTTTGAGGGTTCATCGATTGGCTCCTTAACATAAACGTTAGCGAGTTTACTTAAAGCTCTTGCCCTTAATGACAGAATTCTGTCGGTATTACCAATCATATCTCCCTTTGGTTTAATAGGTGGCACAATGAAATTAGTAAAGCTTTTCTTTAAGTTTTTGATACTTCTTTAAAATAGAGTTGATATCTTTTTTTAATGTACCCTTCATAGATGCAACACTAGGTATGTTGCTCACTGAAATACATATAGCGATCCATAATTGTCCATGGGATAGGTATCGTTCACGAAGTGAAATTCTTTTCTTCCGAGCTGAAAAAAAAGTATCAACGTTTTCGCGATATTCAATTTGTTATGCGGTGGAGGAAACCGTTTTGATATACAACTAGACCCTTGTTTTGACAGGAACAATTTTGCAAATGTTAGATTTGTACTACAGTTGCGTTTTATTTAGTACTTACGAGGTTCAACCAAAAGGTGTGAAAGAACATAAATAATATTGATTCTAACTAGTTAAAGACATCATACATTCTATCAATATTTTTCAGATTAATGGTATGTAGAATATATGCACAAGGTTTCACTTTTAACATATTGTATTCTGTAATACTATCGTTCAATATCGCTAACATCTCGTATAAACCTCTTCTGTGAAAGCAGTTAATCCTTTTGTGACATTATGTGTCTCTTATTCCTTAGACAGGGGTTTGCATTCTCGATGATTGCAATGAGAAGACTCTCACTGAAGCGATTGTTATCCTAAACTACAGGTTATCTAATGACATTTTATAACAGCTTAAATTACGCCAATTACAAAAGAAGAAACAAGAAGAACTTAAAGGTTCAAACCCATTCGAAAGGACAGCTTTACCGGCTTCAAGATTGCGATTACAGCGGGATCTACATGCGGTCGATCTTCCTCCGAGCGTGGAACTACAAGTATTAAATGCGCCAGATGTCACAACTGAGTTAGCACTCATTCAATTAAGAATATCACCAGATGAAAACATGTATGCAGGTGGACATTTCATATTTAATATTGAATTCGGGGATAATTATCCGATGGAACCGCCAAAAGTTAAATGCATCAATAAAATATATCATCCAAATATTGATCTGCATGGTAATGTATGTTTAAACATATTGCGTGAAGACTGGTCTCCAGCCTTGGATCTTCAAAGTATAATCATTGGTTTACTATTCTTATTATTGGAACCAAATCCGAAGGACCCTCTAAACCAAAACGCAGCAGATCAATTGATTGACAATAAGGAAACATTTATACATGAGGTCAAACTTTCGATGGCAGGTGGTTTCGTCAAAAATGAAATATTTGACTATGTTTTATAAAGCACACACCCCAATATATATATATATTTCTTATAATTTACTTGCATTTTTTTATGACATCCACCCTTTTTGCTTTTTTTATTTTTTGTTTCTTCCCCTAACTACGATATAATGCTTCCTGATCTGAAAGTCTTTGCGTCACAGAATAGCATTGAAAATAAAACAAAACAAAGCAAAATTCTGTTCTCCCAATATAAATAAGTGAATATGTCTTGTATCTAAATTAATCTTATTTTATTGTTCTAAGTGTTTGATACTTTTGTGTCTTCCTTTTTTTATTATACTGAAATCAACTTATAGATTATAGGGAACATTACCAACAGCATACAGCAAAATGCATTTGTTAACTGTATTACTCGAAGCAATATTATTAGAAGCAAGCGTCCAGGCTGTCGATATTTCAGCCAAAAAAAAATCTGGAGGAGTTGCATTTATTGGTGACGAATTGAATCAGACACCGTTTCCAGAATGGCTAACAGATTTTACAGGAATGACACAATGGCCCGGTCTAGTACCACCTTATATCCCACTAGATTTTATAGATATGGACAAGATTCCTGATTATAATAGTTATTCACAAGGAGTATGTGATGCTAACACTAGAGATGCGTGTTCATTTGACTGTGACCAATGTCTTGCACACGATGATATAAGTACATGCAGAAAATTATCTCAAACATTTGACGATGGTCCATCCCCAGCAACCTTAAAGTTGCTCGATTATCTTCATCACAAATCCACTTTCTTCACGTTAGGTATTAATAGTGTAAATCACCCAGATATTTATCATGAAATACAAGATGCGGGTCATTTGATCGGTTCACATACATGGTCTCATGCGTACTTACCAAGTTTAAGTAATCAAGATATTATTGCACAATTAGAGTGGTCAATATGGGCTATGAATGCTACAGGTAATCATATTCCTAAATGGTTCAGACCACCATATGGGGGGATTGATAATAGAGTAAGAGCAATTTCTAGACAATTTGGCTTACAAGCTGTTCTTTGGGATCATGATACATTTGATTGGAGTTTGGTAACTAACAATCCATTCAAAACAGAGCAGGAGATTTATAATGATGTTGCTCTATGGAAGCTTGTTGAAAATAGAGGTCTAATCTTAGAACATGACGGGGCAAGGAAGACTGTAGACGTTGCAATTAATATTTTAGACTTACTTGGAGAAGATCAATTATCTGTCTCAGAATGTGTAGGAGGGATAGACTATATCAGGGAATTCTGATCTTAGGTATTATCAATTGCCTTTCCATACTTTTGGCTAACTTAACAAATTTATATACACTCTATGCATTTAGAACAGTACCACAGTAGACTATATATATGCCTCTATGTAATCATCTGATTTGAAAAATTACCATACTAATTATATTATTATACTTTTCCTATTTATATTATAAACATAATTAATGTGTTATTTATCGTAACGCCATGACTAATCTTTTTTCATCATTACTGTCTAGCTGCAATAACATCGATATTACAGGTAGCAATTGATTCCTCTGTTCCTTATGTTCTAAGAATCCTAGGAGTACATTTTTCACATATGCAAGTTTTTCGTTTTGTGATTGTGCTCCAGTCATGCTATCAGTACTGTTACTTTCTCTCAAAGTTGAAACATCCTTAGAGGAAGAGGAAGAACGAGGACCTGGTTCTGAGATATTAAGACTCGTTGTAGAAATTGAGTTACCGTTGGATAATTGCGAACTCACTGAACTGGATCTATCTTGCCTAGTTGTAACTGAGTTTTCCTTTAATGTATTCAGTTGGTTGGACAAAATTCTGTAGTTCTTGGTCAATCTTTCTAACTTCTTATTCAAATCGTTATTTATAGACATTAATTCATCATTATTGATTTGTAAATCGTGAATTTTGGAGTCTGATTTAGATAACAGATCTTTAAGGTTTTTCTTAATTTTGTTAAAATCTTCAGTTGTTTCGTTATCAATTTCATCTTTAAGCTTATAGCTTGTATTTGATTTTTTCAACTCTTCAATTTCGGCATTCAGAGTTTTTTCCTTCAATCTCAAATTATTAATGTCAATATTCAATTGATTGTTTGTGCTTGTCAAATTTTGAAGTTCGACGTTTTGCTTAGAAGATTGCAAGCTTAATTGTTTTTGTAAATTATTCTTTTCCTCGAGGACAGATTGTATCTTTGTTTCATAATCATTGCCTTTATTTGAGGTGTCGTTCAAGGCATCATTTAATAGTCTTCTCATTGTCTCTGATTCTCTTGTTTTATCTTGAATAATGTTTGAATAGTCATTAATTTCTTCCTCTAATGATCTGATCTTTTTTGAGGATTCTTTTAATTTCAAATTCAATTCTTCACATTGTCTCTTAATTGAATCGACTTGATCACTTGAGTTGGATTTCAAATCTTCTAAAGCATTGTATTTCTCTTGTAAGATGGAAAGTCTTTCTGTTAACTTACCATTTTCTTTGACATAACTCTCATATGCTGTACTGTTTTTGCTGATGTTACTATTCAGGCTATTGTTTTCCTTCTTGAGTAATAATATTCTATTATTTAATTGAGAGTTTTCTGTCTCTATATCTGCTAATTTCTTCTTCCATGCATTCTGTTTTTCACTGTATTCCTTAACTTGATTTTCAAGGTAAAGAATAGTTTTCTCCTTCTGAGTAACAGCGCTCTTAATTGTTTTATATTCTTTCAGGTCATTCATCATATTTGTGTTTTCATTTTGTAATTTCTTAAATTTGACACTGAGTTCTTCTTTTTCTTTAGTCAGATCAGATATGTTTCTCTTTAATATTGTTCTCTCTGTATCAATATCTTTGATTTTTTTCTCTGATAATTCATTAGTTCTCTTTAGCATCTCAATTTGTTTCTTAGAATCTTCATCCAATTTCTGTGCTTTTGAAGTTTCCTTAATTTGATCCTTGGCTTCAACTAATTCATTACCGACATCTCTCAACATATCTTTTACTTCTTCTATTTCTGTATCCTTCTGTTTTAATGACTTTTTTGCTACAACAAGTTCGGCATCAACCTCATCATATTTATTTTGTAAGTCTTCAAGAGATGCATCAGATGCCGCCTTATTTGATTCCTCTTTTAGAGTGTTATATTTACTCTCCCAGTCTTCGCACTTAGCATGGATGCCTTCTAATGACTTGAATTTCT
>PPOO01000874.1:24748-41783 GCA_003708545.1 Maudiozyma turicensis
GTCTTATCCTTGTGACATTTGGTCAATTGCCTGCGTTCTAGTAGAATTAGCTACAGGGGAATCGCTTTATCCAATACATAATAATTTTGAACATATGGTAATGATGCAAAAGATTAATCAATTAGAGATTCCTGAAAAATTAATTGATACAATGTTTTATAAATATGATAATAAT
This sequence comes from Maudiozyma turicensis, assembly GCA_003708545.1. NCBI lineage: Eukaryota > Fungi > Ascomycota > Saccharomycetes > Saccharomycetales > Saccharomycetaceae > Maudiozyma > Maudiozyma turicensis. The sequence continues at coordinate 24,924 of PPOO01000874.1, forward strand.
ATTGGAAATTTACCACAGGATTTGAATTCAACTGTAATTAAACATTTTAATAAAAATACTAAAAAATTAATTTGGCCAGAAATTGATAATTTTACTGGGAAAACCATCACTGATAAAAATGTGATTAAAAGAATTGAAAATAATGTAACAAGTTTGGATCAATTAATTGGAAAATTTATTAGAAACGATTTAAATGATCCAAATTTTATAATTAATTCAAAAATATCTCCGGAACAAAATTGGTTACAATTACAATCACTTACAAAACAATCAAAGGAAACTTTCTTATTTTGGTATTATTTCCTAGATTTATTAAATAAAATGTTCGAATTCGATCCTACTAAAAGAATTACAGCAAAACAAGCATTGGATCATGAATGGTTTAATTTAGGTATATTGGATGAAGGTATTACAAGTTTTTATTAAAGAAAGAAAGAAATTAGCACGGTTACATTTTAAATTTTACATTCAAAGGATTGTTAACTCTTTTTATACATATATGCATATATGTTGTGTTTTTTTGTTTATTTTATTTAATTTATCTATATTCATTTAGTCATAATTAATCTATATTCTTACAATCATCACTCATGGGCATCAAACACAATTAAGCGCCGTATCTTTCTAGTGTGGCCTTTTCTTTTTTACTTTCCCTACTGTTCCAAAAGCGTGTCTGTATTTTATCTATAATACAATTCAAATTAGAGTCTATATCGATACATAAAATTATTAATTATTATTATATATCTCTTTCTTTCTTGTCTCCCAAATTCACTTAATGAATTCGAGAATTTAAATATTCAATTTCTTCTTTTAAGCTTGCTTCTTCCACCGTTTTAACTAATTCCTTAGTACATTTAGCAACATCAAATGCAATACCAGCTAACCTTTGTTTGAAATTCTTATCAGCATACTCACTATCTGATTTAATCTCTTTCAAGATACCATCTTTATCTAACTGACATAGTGTTGTCATTCTACGTGCACAATCTTCTAAACTTTGTACTACCCAACTACCATGCTCCTTAAGATTAGCATTACGACTTTGATTCATAGAAACACTTGTTGCATCAACCATTTGTCCAATAACTTGATTAATCGCATTGGATTCTTTTCTCAAGCTACCTTTTGTAGATTGCGGTTCCTTGATAGAACTTAATAATGATTGAATTGTCGAAATAACATCAACTGTTTGATGTTCTAAATATAGCAGAAGATCAGATAATGTATTATCAGGATTTTCAATATCAAACGCGTCAACATCAAAATCATCTTCTGTATCTTCCTCAGATTCTTCATCAGTTTCTTCTTCGCTGGACTCCTCAGAATCAATCTTAGGTGGTAGTAATTTTGCATTGTCATCATTTTCTGTTTTTAATGGGACAAATTGATAACTTGAATCGTCATCTTCTTCATCGTCCTCATCTTCATGATCATTATCCGCATTACTTGTAGGTTCTGTATCAGTTGCGGGAATCTTTTTTGTTTCATTTTCCTTCTTAATATTCATATCAGTTGGAACCTTAATTTCCTTGTCTTCTTCCTTAATTTCGGGTTCAGAAACTTTCTTGTCCTCACTTAATGATGTTACACTTGGTTTCCTTAATCTAGACTCATGTCTTTTTGGTATCTCAACAGGTGGAATCATTGTTTCCTCGATCTTCTGTTCTGGTTGTTCAACAAATTTATTCGAACTAGTAACACTTGGACTTTGATTATTTAGGTTGACTTTATTCAAGTTAACTTTCTTCAATGATGCACTTTCCAATTTATTCACCTTTAATGGTTTAATTGTTGGTGTAGAATTATTAGATATAGGATCCTCATTTTGTATATCTTTCTTAATATCGGGAACTGGGACATCGATATCTTTCTTGACTTCCGAAACTGCACCACTCTTGTCTTTTTTAATCTCAGAAACTTCTTGTGGTTTACTTGTCGTCTCGTTATCAGTCTCATTAGCAACAGTATTCAGATCTTCAATGGTCTTGGAATCATTTTTCTTCCCTTCCATTAATTTATGTTTATCATTCTCTAATTTCTTAGTTTCTTGAACTTTTCTTAATGCCATAAATGTATCATCATTATCGGAATCAAGTTGCAAAACGATTGGTGATTTTTTATTCAAGTTTTCATCACTTCCAGAATTTTCAAATCTAGACAATGATTGATTAGAGTCATTGTGTAATTCAGGAACAGGTTTCAAATTAGCATCTTCACCATTTTCGGTATGCTTAATGAGTTCATCATCATTAGTTTTATCACTACCAAAAATATTATCAATTGACATAGCTAAACCAGTGGATGATCTTGAACCTCTTTTGTCTACTTGAATACTTTTATCTTCGCTTATTTTCTCAACTACAGGAGTCTCGATTTTAGTTTCATCAACAACAGGTTTAGAAGTTGCCTCCTTAGCCATAGTCTCTTTATTCTTACCTAAATCAGGAACCGTTGTTTCTACGACATTTAAATTTGGTGAAGCAGTTTCTGGTTTAATTGATTCGGTTAGAATGCTAGAAGTCTTAGCTTCGGCAACTTTAGGAACATTATTCAGATTTATTGAAGATAGAGCACCAGAACCTCTAGATGGATTACTTGCCAAACTTGGAGATTTGCTATGGTTTCTCTCTTGATCAATCATTAAGGAGAAAAGACCACTGCCAGAAGGTTGTCTCATTCTTGTGTTTATCTTTGGTACCATATTTGGTGATTGATTGCCAATTTTTTGTGTAAGTTTCAGTGGTTTCACTGGAGAATTCTCACCAAGTTCATTATTGTCATTAATGATTGCAGATGGATTTGTATACACGGAATTCAAAGTTGGTGTTGAGACATTATTAGATTCCAAACCTAATGGTATTGGGGATGCAGATTTTGAAATTGGATTAATAGTATCATCTTGTTTTGGAATGTTAATAGCCAAACCTTTCTTTGTGATACTGTTGATATCTTCAGTTTGCTTGATATGAGTTGCTTCAATTAAATTACAAGATGCAAATGCTAATTCTGTTACAGCTGCATAAATTGTGATTTTGGGCAATAATGTATGATATAATGAATAGTATCTGATTGTTGATATTAGATGAGAGAAAGAGGCCTTCAATAGATGCACTGGGTCCTTGAAAGTTGGGATGTCGGTTAATGTTAGTATCTGAGATATCAAATTGGAAGTTTGATCAAGGGCCTTGAAAAGGTTATCACCTAGTGAATTTGCCCTATCATCTTGTAAAGTCTGAATCATTGTGAAATACATCTTGATGTGATTATTTAGATCAGTAATAAGTTGTAGTGGAAGAATACCATCGGATTTAATGAATCTCTTAATTTGATCAGATTCTAATATATTTTGTTCATTTATTTGTACTACATTAGAATTCTCTTTATTATTGTTGGTCTGATTAGCTTTAAATTTAGATTCCAATTCTAACATTGAAATTTTTTGTTTTAAATTTTCATTCTCTATCGATAAGTTACGGATTTGAGTATTTAATTGAATAAATTCACTTTGTCTATGAGTAGAACTAATTGAATGAACACCAGTTGATAATATATTATTTTGATCATCAGCCATAGTGGTATTATCGGGTTGTATAGATGATGAAAGGGTTTCGTTTACTGTAATCTCTTTAACATTCTTTTGTTGCAAATTATTTAATGATTCTAAATCCTCATTTTCTTTCTCTAATGGAGTTTCAATTGATGTTTCATTTTCTGGGAATATTTCCATGAAAGGTTCTGGTTCAGAACCCTTTGGTTCAGAATCTGGATCGATAGTTGTAGATAATTCAGGAGGTAAGATATTCTTGCCTGATGGTTGTAATTCTGGAGTTGGAAGATCAATCATTGGATCATTCAAACCACCAAATGTACTTTCCAATTTCTCTTGTAATGTACCTGACTGACTATTACCATGGAATGTATCATTTACATTATTATCCAGGTCGTTATCTACGGTATTGTTATTATTATTTCTATTTATAGGTATTTCAGTAGCAAAATTTGTTGTATTAAGATCTAAGTCTTCATCCTTTGAAGGTAATGTCCCATTGTTATTGGTATCATTATATGTATCTTCTGGTTGAGAATCATCAATGGTTTGTGGTTGGATCTCCAAACCGAATGGAGCATCATTGAAATCTTCAGCGTCTGTATCTAATTTTGGTGGTGGATTTGAACCTGTGAGATCTTCATTTTCTGGTTCTTCTTCAGATGATGACCAATCAATTGAAGCCTTCTTTGGGATAATCAATGATGGTTGAATCGATGTAGTAGTTGTAGGTATTTGACTTGCATTCGAATGTCTTTCATTTTCTATGTTGTCCTTAGCAATATCATTTATATGAATCTGTGGAGTGTCAATTTCAGTTTGTATGATATCCTTTGTGCTAGAATTTGTTTCAGATTGTCTTGGGGTATAAACGTCGAAACCTCTTCTTCTAATTTCATATAATATATCATCGACTAATTCATTAAATCTTGTCTGTGATAAATTGGCTAATTTTTGTCTAGCTTGATTTCTTTTCATATGAAAATTTGCCTTTGGCAATAGATATTCAGGTTTATTTTGGTCTTCATTGATTCTTCTTTTCAATTCATCTGATACATCTGTACTTAATTCATAAAATTGTGAAAATGATAATTTTAATAATTTAGATCTTGCCTTTTGTGCTCTAGGTGATGATTCTCTATTTAGTTGTTGTACACCTGTAACTTCAAAAAATGTCTTTAATGATGTATAATATTGTTCTATATCACGTTTATGAGCTTCCTGTTGATCTTGAGTCATCATTTTATTTCTTTGTTTTTATTGATGTAGTGTATGTGAGTAAATGAGTGTAAATATTGTATTAAGTAATAAGATAATCGAATCTTAAATAAAACAATGTGGATTCGATATCTTTTATATTTATACTGGATTGCTTGTAGTCGTCTATTCAAATAAAAAATTGGATGGAAATAGTGATATGGAATAGTGTTTAAGTCATTCAAATTTGATTTGAAAAGGTTATTAATAAGAACAACGACAACGGAAAGAAAAATGTACAGTTAATATAATATTATGAGCTATAATGAATTAATGAATATTATATTCTTTTTCAAACTTACATAAGAATATAATTATCAGTGTCAATAACCTCTTTTTGTCTTGGATGATATTTATTTATATATGTATATATTTTTCGAAAAGTCCCATATAAAAAATAATTGGATTAAAATACAGATGATTCAAGTCACAAATTAGCCATTCAATGTACTATCCAAAGATGATAACTAGCCTATTGTAATTCCCATTTGGATTGTGAATTAATTTTGCTTGTTTGTTTGTTTGTTTGTTTGTTTGTTCGTTTGTTTGTTTGTTCGTTTGTTCTATTTGCTGTGGCTCTTTAGTTTACATTGTCGATGGGCCGACTCGCTGCTCTAAGCTGTCTCTTTGTCTATCTGTTGTTAATTTCCTTCTCTTCGCGAAATCCAACCGAAAATTTTTGAGTGAAAAATTGTTTCGCGAACTGTTCGATATTGTTTTTGATATGTTGCAAAAAAAAGTGCGAAGCCCTATATTGACTTATACATAGAGTGTCGTTGGTAGTGATGTTATACCTGGCAGAAAACTAAGTAGGACTCATCTATACATTGGGAAAAAAGAAGACGCAGATTTTAGAATTGTAAGTAGGGTTAAAAGAAAAAATTTCTTGTGCTTTTTTTGGAATGAGCCTACTTCGTATTAACTAATGTTACATAAAAGTATATATAACAAACAAATAACAATAAAAAACTGCAAGTCTGACTTTTCTGGAAAAGAATTGGGGACTCCAAGGAAGTGAACCTTATGGTTCCGTATAAAATACTTATCTTTTTCTCAAACATGTTGTTAAATATAGAGCAGCTCTTCAGGGAACTGAATCTAATTTGATGTCCTCCAAACTGATATTTAGTGAAAATGCTTTCATATAAGAAATCTCTCGAAATGTATCCTCACACAACTTTGCATTTCTTTTAGTGTACGCACGAGATGCCAAGATAAAGAGTCTCTCTGCATGAATAGACGTTGGCATAATGTTGAATATTCTATTCATCAAAGAAAGCAATGGAAAATTCACCTTGTGCTTATTCCAGAAGATCTTATCAGCAGCGATAGTTTTTCCTCCAAATTTTTGGAAATTAGAATTCAAAGAAGCTCCCTCTTGACCATCCCAGTATGCATCACGGCACTCGTCTGTATTATCGAAGGATAAATCTGGGTATTTCATTAGCTCATCGATGATGCAAATGAATTCTGGAAGACTCAATAGTTGATGTCATTCTAGTTGCATTATTTAACCTCCTCTACTTCAGAGGCGAATCATAGTAAACCCCTGTGGAAGGTTCTATTTGTATGTGTTTCTTGTGGTCAATCGACTAACTGATTTCATCAAAACCTTCAAAACCTTCAAAACCTTCAGAATTCGAGCAAGACATTCCATCAGAGCTGGTTTCTGCTCCTACAGTATCTGTTACTGTTATATTAAAATACTGAACTAAAGGTTCCACCATTTCTTGAGCAATCATTCTACATACATGATCACTTTGGGATTGTCTATTATTTGTGTTCACTGGATATTTCTCCATCCAGAATTTATTATTTGAAAATCCGAAAGTCAAAAAGTTAGCTGAATATAAATGACTTCTTTTAAAATTGACGTTTAATACTATTAAAGATTACTATTTCGTATTAATTTAACAAGAGGGGTGGTATACCTCAATATTCGCAACTTTCTGACGCTACAATTGCAAATAAGCTAATAAATAATTTAAAAAGCGTTATTCAAAACAAGGTAGCTGTTTACTACTGACACTATTTATTAAACTAGCGTAGAAAGCAGAACACATAGGTTGTTCCCTTTTCCATACTTATTTAATGGAAAGCTTCTATGGCAGATAGCCATCTTGTTTTAGAATAACTGCTAATCTTCCCTATAAGTATGTATCACATATAATCTCCACTCCCAGTTTTCTAAAGTTTTTTTTTTTGCTTAACTAAACTATTTGCCTGATAATATGTAACAGACAATATATAGTGCCTAAATATTGATGTACCAAGTGTGAGGACGATACAAACGATATTGTTCGTAAGACTTGGACAAAATAAAAGATCATCATTTAATTTATCCTTTTAAAATCAAACAATTAGCAGCTTTGCATTGGGTATTTGATATTTCATTTGTAATTACGCCATCTTTTGTTAATCTTGAATAAATCTCTCTGTCTTCCTTCATATGCGCCTGTAACTCGATTCTAAAAGATATGAGATCCATAATCTCGAATACAACTACTATATATTTCGCTCTACATGAAATTGTTGTTATATAAATGTTGATATCATAATTCTTGGCTCATAAGTTTAGAAGCTAGTATAATTAGCACAATTGGAATGGACACTAACTCGTTATGATCAAAGATAGCGGCTGATATACTCTTCGAGATATGTTTTTCCCTTTCTCTTGATGACTAATGAGTGGAAACATGATGAAACCACAAAATATAGTCATTGGGGGTTTTGTATCGATATAGCAGAAAGCATAAATAGTTACTGCCAAATTAGATATTTTTCCAATGTATCTTTTAGTTATAGAAGTATCGAACTGGATCTGACAGAACTACTGTAACGCATCACAGATGTACGAATACGACAATCAGAAAGTAATTTTTTAGGATACAATACTATCGACAAAGATTTGATTTATAGAAAGTACACACAAAAAATGCATACATATCCTTAACGAATGTTACATATGATAATTAGTTACACAGCAAGAAGGTAAAACGATCACTACATGTGAATCTCCTAACAAACGTAATTCAAAATAGAATTATAACCTATTTCTTTATTAGAAGATGTGCACCTTTTTTGGTAGAAACAGTAACACCTTGTTGTTATTTTATTGAAATCAACTGTCTTAATTGAGATATAGTTCTCAATAATGTCAGTAATGAAGGTTAACTTCCTTTAACTTGCAAGAATTTTCTCATGAACAATATTAACTACCCACAATCTTGATTGACCAACGCGACGCGTGAAGCGATTAATTACTATGCGAACAGAAAGTTGAAGACAAGGCTTTCGTTAGCAAAAGAAAACAAGAATATCACCTTGAGACATCAGGTTTAAGAGATCCATGACAGTAAATTATTTGTAATCTTAATGGTACATTCTCTTGGGAAGAGTGCTATATAAATCAAGAATAAATAATTGTTCGAAACATTTTTTTCTTTATATTGACGTAACTATCGAATTATGTCATTTGGATTAGTGAGTGGAACTGAGACTCAGGATGTTAGTCCCGAAGAACAAGTTGTAATGGATTTGATTAAACAATTAAGTAGTCAATATGGTAATGATGTAGAGATAAGTACTGTTAAGCCTGATGAATTATTGAAGTTGGCAACCGCTCTATACAAGCATGGTATTAGCTCCAATGATTTACTTGCAGGTGGAGATGAAGATGATCAAGAGGACGATGATGAAGAAGAGGAAGAAGAACAAGAAAGCGAACAAGATGAAACTGAGGTTAACGAGGAAGATGAAAACAGCAAAGTTTCAGCTAATACCAAATTTTATCAGTTCGGCCACGAAGATGATGATGATGAAACAGATGTTCTTGAGAAGCAAGATCTGAAGGGTTTCGAACAGTTTGTTATTGGTAGCCCATTTGAAAATTCCTTGATGTTATTAAGGTTGATTAAAAGTTTAGAAGATGATGATTCACTAAATAAACTGTTGCTAAGTGATGTCTATGATTTAGCAGGTAACAATCATCTAGAACTAGAGAATTTTGAAGAAGCTATTCCATCATATGAAAAGGCATTAAACTTATTAGAGGAACACTATAAAGATGACAGCACCAACGAAGATATTACAGAAGGTTATATGAAACTATGTGAAGCATTAAAATGGGCTCAAGATACTGAAAATTATGAAAAATATTTGAAAAAGATAATAAGGTTGATCGAATTAAGAGTAGACCGTAGAAAATCAAAGGATCTAGAGAAAGATAAAGCTAGATTATTAGAATTAAAGGAAGATCTGGATGATATTAATGAATCGCAAATGGATATTAGAGAGAGACATCCTGAATTTGATAGCGTCCTAAAACGTGCACTAGGTCAATTATTATCCCCAGATGAAATATCGGCCAACAGTGATGCCGTTATAAACGATTTATCATCCATTGTTAAGAAGAAGAAACCAAAACATAAATAGACTTTAATGTCAGTTATTATATATAATAAATGGACCAAGGTATAATTATATAGCAATTAAAATAATTATAATGTATCAATGGAAGGTAACCCTCATTTACAGGATCTACACCCTTATTTCATTTTTTCCACAGCAGTTTAAACTGAAAAAAGATTTCTGACACACAACGCACAGAATTTAACGAAAGTGGAAGGAAACAAATTTTCAATTAGGGAGATCCTCAGATATTCCCAATGGAGCATGTATAAGTGGATAGTGCTATCTTTATATAAAAACAAGTAACAACTAGAGATTAATTTTAAAACAATATAAACTCAATAACTTTGTCAATCTTTTTATAACTTAGATCTGTGTTTAGGCGATTGGTTAAGATTGGATCCTCTTCATTTTACGTAACTATCTGAAATTATCGCCACATTAACATATCACAATTGAGAATTGCAAATTAGAAATATTCAGTTGAAAATAAATATGACTGCTCCAAATAATAGTACCGGTAAAGAAAGTACCGCTCATAAAGAATTGAAGGGAACAGTAAAGGAAAGATTGGTTTCTTTGACGGAGAACTTGCAATTTGCTTGGTTCGCAGGCCATGCAGTAGTTTTATTATGTTCCTTCCTATATTTATTCTCTTTCAATAGAATAGTCTATAGAATTGCCTATCTTGGTGTTTTGCATTCATTTGGTATCATTATTTATCAACAGTATTATCAAGGTAACAAGACCGGTTCGACATCAGGTAACGCATCTTCGACCCATACTAACGGGGCTTCAAATTTTTCCCTTAACAGTTTAATTAATGATGAGAACGTTTTATACTTTGTTTTAGCTGCTATGTGGTTATTAACTTCAATCTTTTCAATGTCTTTAGTTCCATACTCTCTATTCTCTTTATTCCACGTATTAAAATATTTACAAAATGTTTTGCTACCTGTCGTATTTGGAATTTCTAAAGAAAATAACAATACTGTTGCTACTGTTGCTAAATTTACTCATACTTATAATGAAAGATGTATGTACTGGGTAGGTACCTCCGAAATTGTCATTGTGGTACTATTATTCTTAAGAGCTTTACTATGGTATCCAAGCTCATGGATCGTTTTAATTACAGATCTTTTATTTTTGAAATTAAGATATGAGAATTCTAAATATACTAAAGCAGCCTTTTCACAATGTAGAGTAAGATTAGATGGTATAATTAGTCATCCATCAATTCCACCACAGATCAAAAGTGCGTATAATCTAGCTAAGACGAAATTGATTGAAATTTCTCATTATCAACTGGGTAGAGTTGACGAACCTGAAAAGAAGGCTATGTAAGGGTAAATAAAATTATGTACTTAGTTGTATTTTATTACCTTTAATATTTCTCTACGATTTTCTTTGCTGTTTAAATTGAGTTTTTTTCCTCTTTTGAGGTTCATGATCTCCTTCTTGGATGTCTTTTTTTTCAGCCGTCTACTCCCAGTATTTATTTATATATAACGGAATTCATTTAGCGTGTAAAAATATACATCAAATTCACCTCCCGAAATAGTTAATTTATTTAGCTTCTTATTAATTACATTAGAGTTAAATTTTAAACGACTACACTCATATGTATTGTTTTCTAAAATATAACAATTGTATATATCAGATTATAAAATAGATAAAACAAAACGAAAACTAATTTTGACGAAAAGAATAATAAAATATTATAATAGTGGTATAAGTAATCAATGAATATTATTAATTGAACATACATTGTTAAAGACTATCCAGGAAATGGAGTATTTCTTTGAATTTAGATCTGCTGATCGATGTATGTGAAAAGATATGTAACATGCTCACTCCATTCCAATATTAAACAAAGTAGAACAGAATTTCATGATTTAATATGTCGAGTATGAATGATACCACAGTTACAGATTGATGTTTTGATTATCTCTGACAAAAAATAAGAGAATTAAGAACGAACCAAAATAACAAATTAGACTCTGCAGGAATATTAAAGAGGAAATTTTCAAAAATAAATCAGTAATCGAGGAATTCCTTTTCTCTTGGTGCTTGTGGAGGAACAAATGAATTGAATCTATGTGGAGATGAAGTCCCAGAACCACTATTTTTCATGTTCATTGGGAAATTCATTGGAATCATTGGACCATCAGGCATAGGCATTCCTTGTGGTGGCATTGGATAATACATCATGTATGGAGGAGATTAGATCGAGCCTTGTGATGATTGGTTACCATGCATATGATAAGGTAAAGGAGTATAGTAATAATTTTGGAAAAGATAAGGATTTACTGGATCAGGGTATTCGATGCTATCATTGCTATCATTTCTACTTTTAGTTAAACCCATTCTTTCAATTCTATTCTTATAGTCGATTACCATGCTACCTGCAGAAGAGTTATTATAAGTTGTTGTAGAATTAACTCCACCAACTGCAGCATCATCTCTATCTAAGGAATCAGATACATCGGATGCAATTTCAGTGACGGTATCGGTTGCTGTTCTCAAAGTATTCTCAGTATCTTGTTTTTGACCATCGGTTTTCCTATTTTTATTAGTATGGTTTTGTGCATCAGGATTAAATGACTCTCTTCTTTTAGTTATCCAACTTTCTGGTATTGACCCTCTTCTATAACCGTGAGGTAGGGAACCATTCATATATGGATATATATTACCATCGAAATTTGGAATAGCATTAGGTGGTAAATTTGGTGGTAAACAATGTATGTATGGTAATGAACCATTTGGAGATGTATTGGAAGCAACCATATTTGGATTAACGTAATTATTTGTTGAATTTATTTCATTAGAATGTCTACGATACATGCTAATTGGTGGAGGAGCTAGATTTAATTGTGGACCGGCAAATTGGTTAGATCTATGACTGTTACTCAAATAAGTACTATTTCTTCTAAAGACACGTTTACCATGATAGCCACCTAATTCTTTGTATTGTACATGAATTGTTTTCTCCAAGAAAGTAGAATGGTTCTCCTTTTCTAATGCGGCAGCAGCAGCTTTCTCAGTTTCGAATTGAATGAAAGTGAATACATTGGTTGGTTTATGAATTAAATTGATATCTGCAATGGTACCATATCTGGAAAAATGAGTTTGAATGTTTTCTGTCGTTGTCTCCTTTGGTAATTGACCTACGAAGATGGATTTTTTATCAATAGTAACATTAGTGGTGTTTTGATTATCAAGTGTGATCTTTGAAAATGTTTCCATTGATTCATTTGTTTTTTTTAAATAGTTGATGGAATCATAATTTGATTCCTGCTCGATATTATCATCACTTCTGTACAACATATTGAATCTTTTTGGAACGTTGACATTTTGAGCCCACTGAACAGTCCATCGAGGATCCATCTTTAGGTTTGCAAATGCTCTGATCGCATCATCCCTATAGACAAATCTAATGAACCATGAGTTTGAAACAGTAACAGGATGTGCAAACCTTTGAGATAATTGATTCTTATCTTTATTTGGTACTAATTGTTCTAATTTACCAAATGTGCCACATAATTGCTTAATATCTACATGAGATACAGGAGTTAAATTGGTGATGAATAAAGTACGATTGACTCTAGCAGGTTCACAGCGAATAACTCTACCATCTAATATAGTACCGTGAGCTTTTTCTAATGCATTAGTTGCATCTTGGTCATTGGTATATTGAACAAAAGCATGTGGTCTATTTTCTTGATCACGAAGAACTTTAACACCATTTAATTCACCGAATTCTTTAAATCTATTTTTAACTGAGAAACATAATTTATCATCAGAAAGACTAGCAGTTAAGCTAGCAACAAAGATACACGATGATGGAAGGCCCCTGTTATCATCGGTAACAGTATGTTTTGTGGAATCAACTTCATTAGTTCCTGGATATTCTTCAACTTTATTGTTTGTGTCATCTTCCGACATTTCTTCGACAGATTCTTCTATCTCTTCTGAACTATCATCGTCCTCATTAGATTCATATGATGAAACATCACTATAGGAAGTTTCAATAACTCGTTGCTTCATTGAAAGTTCTTCTTCACTTAATTTTAAATGAGAATTGCTGTCAAATGATATGGATCTAGTTAATTTGATTGAACCCATAATAAAATCACAATTACTTGGGAAAATAAAAGAATTGATTTAAATATGTTATTAATTATTCGAGTGACTTGGTATATTCCAGATATATTTAAAATTTCACAATTTGAAATTTTCTTATTGATTAATAGCTTTTCAGTTTCGTTGTTTTTTTGCAACAGAACAAATTAATATGATGGGAGTAATTAAAAAGAAAAAAGAGAGAAAAAAATCAGAAGTTAATTGTTGATATTTTAGGAAGAGAAAAAATAAATTAGATATCTCTTATGGCGTTAAATCTAGAAATTTGAGATACAAGTAAGCTGTTGAAAAAATTTAAAATATTATTAGTTTTATTTCTAAATGGATAAAAATTTATATGATAGAAAAGGTGTATATTTTTTGAATAGGAAATATCTTTAGAAATAATTGGCGTTTCTTGAACCAAGAAGAAAAGAAGAGAATGGTAATTAAAAAAATTGAAGACAGAAAGAAATAAATAAAAAAAGGTATAGGAGGAGGGGGAAAGAGGAAAGGAGTACTTTTTGACAAAATAATAATTTAAAGTCATTTCAATCTCGATATTTATACTTCCCAATGTAACTGACAAGTTATACCAATGATTCCCTTACCATTCCTTTATTGCATCACATTCTTACGAATCTCATTTATCCAATGGCGGTAAAAATCAGTTTTAGGAAAAAAAAAAGGAGAAACTATAAGAGGATAGCAAAAATCTTGTAAAAGGTAAGCAGAGATCAATGTGACAAATGCACTAAAATGTAATGAATTGCTGCAAAAATTCAATATTTTCTTTGCATGTAGAAACTTTAAAGGATTTATGAACTCGACAGGGTAGCTGTGATCCAAAGAGAAGAGGCAAGAACTAATCATAGTTGCACCAAGTTTGCATCACAATACTGGGCGGCTAACTGTTTTTACCTATTTGAGAAAAAAAACCAAAAAAAAAAGGATTTAATATGACACAGATCAAAAAATATATATATAAAAAAAACGATCCCCAGTTACCATTGTACGATCCGTTAAAATACTGTAAATTTTTCAGTTGTTCCTCTTTTATTGTAAATGTCATACAATGTTTTATTGGTCGTGAAATGCTTTCAAGAGATGAAAAGAAGTAATATTGAAATATATTATTTGCTCACAGATATTGCCGTACTATAGAGATGATTCCTACAACAAAGAAGAAGAAAAAGAAACAAAAATCTAAATCAGTCTTTGCTCAGAATTTAAGGAGCCCGTTAGTAACAGAGACAACCAGAAGCAGCAAAGGCGATACTTCTTCCTATTCATCTGAGTAATTTCATAAAAAAAAGTTACTTGTTTCCCATTCTTTACTTAAAGGATGATTCTCGAATCATTGAGAAATAAAATAAATAAATAAAAAGCCTTATGAACTCCTCTTTCTATTCATGATTGTTCAGTTGTCAAGTTACAGAAATATGCATAGAGAAGAAAGGGAAATTTTTGAAAGGTATCCTCCCCTCCTGTATATCTATACAGGATAATATGTTAGAAGTGCATTACCACACTGCGAGTGTTTGTCTCGCACAAAACGCTGTGGCATTACCAGAGTGAGAAAGGGGGGGATAGTTTATAAATTTAAATCTTGGAGTAAAAAAATTACTCGAATTTTAAAAATACAATTTTGTCATTATTACTTCAAAGTAAGGAAGACGTAATCTTTTCGGTGGTAAATTGAAAATAGTAAGAAAATCGGGGATAAAGAAACTGTGGATCCGAAGATACCACACAAAATTTAATTTAATTAATTAATGAATTAATTAAACTGGGTTAATTGAACATTGTATGCCTTTGTTATTTTTGGAGTTATCCAGTAAGATTTAAGAATAAAAAATGAAATGATTACAAGGTATTGCACTTACCAACTTGAAAGATATTGATAAATGAAAAACAGTCCTTGGAGATATTATTCGTAACCTAACTATCCATAATTTATTACAATTCTTGTTTATAAGTTGAAATTTAGAAAGAAGAAGCAAAATAAAATATAAAAAATGAAATATAAGAGATACTGATATTATTGATTATTGGTTGTAAGTATTTGCTTCTTCTCTATCTATTTTCCTTACGTTCTACCTTGCTTTAACAAATATTTCTTTGTTGTTAACAAGAAATAACTGTGGCACTAAAACTAAAACAGTAATCCTCTTGACAAGTATCAGGAAGAAATAAACGTTTCCTATAGAGACCATTTGATTTTTCTACTTAATTATACAGGTACCTGTTATAGTTTATTTTACCTTTTTTCTACTGCAATGATGTTGTTCACTGCAACGTTTCTTAGTATAGAAATTCCTAAATAATAACTATAATAAATATCGATTCGATGAAAAGAGAGATTTGTTCCAGAGAAGAACAAAAAATGTATTTCTCTAATAGTTTGATTTATAAGTACGAAAATAATAGATAATAAGGGTTAACTTGCAATCTTTTGTTTACTCACACAATGATTCGTGTGTACTGTTTCTTCGATCTTGGTCAATTCTTTTGAATGGTTAGAAATTATGCGGCAACATGTCTGTCATTCAAGAAAAATGCATAAAATGCAGTGTATCTGCGCAGTGATCGGTATAATTATATATCTAGGCAATCCTTTTGACAATACAAAATTCAAGAGAATCTCGCGTCAAGCTACATTAAATTATTCCATATTTTCCTTTTTAAGTATTAAAAAGGACAGTGCATAAACACAATTCAGTTTTTTGTTTTTTGTTTCTTCTTGCACCGAATTAAAGATATCCTTTGATTTATTCATTCTCCTTCCTATCTATGATCGCGCAACATTCAATGAATAAGTTCTTGAATAGCCATGTCACGGACTTCTGAATATTATCTTCTTTTTCTCCAACTCATTCTGACTTCTTTAAATCGTATATTTTTAAAAAGAATTATAATATTGTGTTGCAAATCATAATATAAGGAGACAATCTAAAGAGGGTTTCCTAAAATTATAAAGCAAGTATAATGAATATTACTTACGAACCCATAAACTTTGTTTATCAACACTTCCACTAAGATTTTGGTCTATAATATTCGTTATCAATAGATGATACAAGTTCTTCTTGATTTTTCTTCTCATATTCATCTGAACTCCTCAATATTATAAAAGAATTCTAATTGTTAGCCATTTAACATTCCTGACAACAATAGTAACTTTTGAATTCTTGATATTCTTTTAAATGTTTTCCTATTATTTGTATCCTTAAAGCCCTGGCAGATAATGCAGGTTTTTCTAAGATTCGTCAGACTGTAAATATTTAACCCGCATCATTTTTAATAAATTAAAACTTTTTTTATAACCAGGTCCATAAATAGTTATAGTTTCCTTCTTTAAAAGTGAGTCAATTCTAATCCTTTGGCACAGCTGTTGTGCTAAGAAAAATTGTAGCTACGAATATTACGCCTAGAATGACCACAGAAATAAATATATGCAAGACACTTAGCTTTTCTATGGCTATTCGTTTTTTTGTTTTTTGTTTTTGAATTTTGATTTCTTT
>PPOO01000874.1:41803-67892 GCA_003708545.1 Maudiozyma turicensis
TTTGATTTCTTTTACTTCTATAATTTTTTTCTCCATTAACCCCTTCAAAGAAGCTTAAGCATAGTGACATCCTTTTAACAAGAACTTTGATATTTGAAAAAGGAAATTCTAACCGTTGAAGAAATTACCTTTCCCAATATTCCGTTCATTTTTTACACTTTCGAAAACAGTAACGTGAAATATAAGCGGATTAATAAATTTCTAAATTTTATTGTTTCTTTTTTTCCCTTTCTGTATCATTTTCTAAGATTTAAAATTTCCTCCTCAGGTTTCCTTTCTTGATCTTCTTTTAATTATGCGTTCTTATTGGTGACTATAAACATTTCTTAATGATGATAATGGCAAAGGATTCTTTTTTTCTAGGATACAATTCTTTTTCCATATGAAAGGTATGACGCAATACTTCTCTTAATAGAACGAATACTATTTTTGAGATACACTAAGCTTTACATTTAATTTTAGGAAAGTCTATTCTACCCTCTTAAATAAGATCTCAACTTTGTTATGTCGAGCAATATGTGACGATAATTTACATGGGGAGGCTTAGGTTAATTAACATATAATTTTTGACTATTGAACAAGTATTTCTTCGTAATATTAAGCTAGTACAGTAATTATAAAGATTAATTTGTACTGATTACCCTTGTTTTTTTACAACAAATAACAACAGTTTCAAGTCGGATAATTACTTTGCCTGGCGCTTCTTCTCCAAAAGACAGTAATTTAAGGGGAATAACATTAAGTAACTAAAGATATTCAACGCTGATGGAATATTAATATATGAAGTAAGATAAGAAACTTCAGATTTCTACATGTACATTCCAAAATTTAAGTATATCCTAGTTCGAATTCCCCCTCCGTCTTCGAGAAAGACTAACATTAAGATTTTAAAATATTAATGTTCTATTATTTATACCAATATTTTACACAATAAATTATATATATTTATTATTATTATTATTATTTATGAATATTGAATTTAGGAAAGATTTCAATTTACATTTAGTCATATTCGTCAATATCCATGTTATCATCAACATATGTTTCTCCTCCTGGGACAGCTTCATGATTTGCAATAACATCCAAATGTTCTTCAGTTTCTTCATTTGCATTTTCGTCATTACGATCTAAACCTTTAATGTATTCAACCTCAACATCTTCTTTATCTTGGATTTCACCCTTCAAGATTCTTAAGGCTAATCTATTCAAAATCTCATTTTGAATCAATCTATTTAATGGACGAGCACCCATATCATCAGAATAACCATATTTAGCTAAGAAATCCTTGGCTTCTTTACTAACAATCAATTTGTAATGTTTATCATTAGCTTCGAATCTTTCCTCGATTTCCCTTAATCTAATATCAACAATCTTAATAATTGCCTTCTTTGATAATTTATTGAAGACTACAGTGGATGAAATTCTGTTTAAAAATTCAGGTCTGAAATGAGCCTTGACAGCTGTCATAACTAATTGTTTAGTTTCATCTTTGATCTTTGAACCTTCTTGACCAATAATGAATTGAGCACCTAAATTAGAAGTCATAATAATAATACAATTCGAACAATCAATGGTCTTACCTTGACCGGAAGTGATTCTACCATCATCTAGCATTTGTAATAAAACTGTTAAAACATCTGGGTGAGCCTTCTCAACTTCATCAAATAAGATAACAGAGTATGGTTTGTATTGTAATTGGTTGGTTAAGAAACCACCTTCTTCGAAACCAACATAACCAGCAGTAGTACCTAACAATTTAGAAGCAGAATGTTTTTCACTTAATTCAGAACAATCGATTCTAATCATCATATCCTTATCATTGAATAGGAAATTAGCAATAGTTTTAGCTAATTCAGTCTTACCACTACCGGATAACCCTAAGAATAGGAAGGAAGCTGGCTGTCTTGGATTAGCTAAACCAGATCTTGATAATCTAACCGCATTAGCAACAGCTTTAACAGCTTCAGACTGGCCGACAACTTGTTCTGCCAAATCCTTTTCCATATGAATCAATTTTTCATTTTCAGATTCTGTTAGTTTTTTGACTGGAATACCTGTTAATCTAGCAGCAGTTTCAGCAATTGTATCTGAATCGACGACATTAGAGATCATTGTGTTATCACCAACACGTTTTTGTTCTTCGGCTACTTCATTTTCTAATCTATCGATTTGTTTCTTGATATCTGGGATAGCAAAATATCTTAAATCAGCAGCTGTTGCAGTATCGTATCTTCTTTCAGCATCCAAAGCCTTAGTTTCTAATTCTTCTAACTTCTTCTTGGCATTAGTTAATTCTTCATGGCCATGTTTCTCTTGGTTATAACGTTGTCTTAATGGTTCCAGTTCTTCCTTCAAGGAAGCTTCCTTCTTTCTAGCGATTTGTAATCTCTCCTTTGTAGTACTGTCTGTGTCTACATCTCTTTCTAAGGCTTTAATTTCCACTTCGATTAATTGTAATTGACGTTCTTTGGAATCTAATTCTTCTGGTTTAGAGTCTCTTGCAACAGCAACACCAGCACATGAGATGTCTACTAAATCTAAGGCAGAATCAGGTAATCTTCTGTAAGGTAAGTAACGTTTAGCCAATTGGGCTGCAGTAACCAAAGCACTATCTAAGATTCTAACACCATGATGAATTTCGTATTTCTGTTGTAAACCTCTTAAGATAGCAGTAGCCTGTCTAATGGTAGGTTCCAATACTTCAATCTTTTGGAATCTTCTTTCAAAGGCACCATCCTTTTCAATAATGGCTCTATATTCATTATTAGTAGTAGCACCAATAACCTTTAAATGGCCTCTTGATAAAGCAGGCTTCAAAATGTTAGCAGCATCATCTTTACCATTACCCATTAGCATATGAATTTCATCAATGAATAGAATAATTAAAGTCTTGGATTCTTCAACTTCCTTTAATACACCCTTTAATCTTTCTTCAAAATCACCTTTATATTTAGCACCAGCTGTTAAAGCAGCCAAATCTAAACTGTAAAGCTTACAACCTTGTAAAATAGTTGGAACATCATTATCAATGATTCTAGCAGCAATACCTTCAATGATGGCCGTCTTACCGATACCAGGTTCACCGATCAAACAAGGATTCGATTTGATTCTTCTTGCCAGGACTCTAATAGTACTTCTAATTTCTTCTTCTCTACCGATCACTGGATCCAATTTACCTAATCTTGCTTGTTCGGTCATATCAATGGCATATTTAGATAAATTTTCTAATGGTGTATTAGTATCAGCACCACGAGAATCAATCTTCTGATTACCTCTTAATACTAACGCCTGTTGTTTAATTGCTTCAATATCAACTTGTGCCTCCTTAAAGACTTGTTGAATTGAAGAATCTGTGAAAAGGGCAAATAATAAATGATCTTGAGCGATGAATGAATCCTTTTGTTGCTTCTGTATCTTTGCAGCTTCTTGTAAAACTTGACCAAATGCATAACTTGGGCTAATTTGTGAAGGAGCTGGATGTTGTTGTGGTACACGAACTAAAGTTCTGTTGACAATTTTCTTAAATGCATCATAGTCGTAACGTGCTTGATCAAATAAATTCTGTAAATATGAAATTGAACCATCTTCTGGAGTCTCAACGAAAGCAGCTAATAAATGAATTGGTTGAATCTGTGGATGTTGATGATCTTGTGCCAATTTTTGAGCGATTGTAACAATATTCAAAGCTTTGTCTGTAAAATTACTTTCTTCACTCATCTTGTCTTATATCTGTGTGTATGTATTTCTTGTGTGTAATGACTTTTTGTATGTCAAGAGAGAATATAGTAAGAACTATTGAAAAGAAAATCTTTATTCAAACTGATATCATCTGAAAAATATTATCTCCTTTATATATGCCCAAAATTTAATTAAGTCTTTAACTCTAATGTGAGTGTCAACTTACTAGAAAATTCTCCGAACTCCTTCTCTCTCCCCCCTAAGAGAGTGTACCTTTATGAGATAATAACCTCACCCATGAAAAGTTAACTTACTTCAATGGTTTCACTAAAACATAAGCTCCTACTAATTGGAAAAGTGATGGGCACTTTGGCTCCTTCTAACTTGAGACGTGAAAATTCTACTAGGCTCTGCAGGGTTTTTTCTAGAACCTCCGAGAACAAAACAGAAAAATAGGGGATATTCTATTATGTATTCATCGATTTCAAGGTGAGTGAGTACCTGGGAAACCTGCTGCAGTAAATTAGACGTAGTAATAAAGGGAGTAAAATCCTGTACGTGCCAAGAGTTCGTGAATGTGTCGTTGTTACCGTGGGGAATTTCTGTCATGTTCGATACATTTCTATAATGGTTACTATATCCCACCTCTGATGTCGGTTGGTTATAATAATACTGTCTCAGTAGGAAATATTTTACTCGAGACACATCGAAGTCTCAATTGATAGTGATCATCTTAGCACTTGATAACGCTGAGTACAGTTTCATCTAAAAGATTATGCATTCAGAAAATAAATAAATAAGTTTATATAAATAATAAATAGGTCTTTGAGTCGCGACTCTGTGTCTCTTCGTGTAGAATGTGACTCAAAAAATAAATATATCGGTCAATAAACATAAGATTAGATCATATATATGTGGTTAGACCATGAAACTTTCACCGCATCCGCAAGTCCCCTTTGAATTTGGATTCTTGAAAACAAATTTGGATTGTAATTTTTCATCCACCCAATCCATTTCTGATCCAACAACACTGAATAGTGCTTTGGAATCAATAACAACTTTAACACCATCTTGTTCAATAATTTCATCAAATTTACCAGGTTCTGAAATATATTGTAAATCGTATGTAGTACCTGAACAACCACGGTTTCTAGTACCGACACGAATCATTTGTGGATTTGGTTGATCTAGTAATGCCTTCAAATGAACAATTGCTTTTGGTGATAATGATATTATAGCTTTACGTGGTCTTAATGTTCTCTTTCTCTTTTTAGTCTTTATGCCAGTGGAGGTGGTTTTGTTCTCGGCTGATGTAGCAGCAGTTGTCGTGGTAGCTGTCTTGGCTTCTTGTACTGATTTATGTGAATTAGCTTTAGCTTCCTCGATAATCTTTTTGGCTGCATCTAATTTTTTCTCCTCTAGTTTTGCTTCTAATATAGCATCTTCACGTTGCTTAGTTAAAACATCTTGTGAAGGTAATGAATGACTTGACCATTTGGATTGTTTAGCTGAACTTGTCCCATTTGTTTGGTTAATGAATTTAAATTTAAAATCAGTAGCTGCTTTCTCATTAGATGTTTTAGTATTCGGTATATTTGGGATAAATTTTAATTTACCAAAAGTTGATGCATTACTATTATTTGTTGAAGTATTAAATGCTAAATTCGTATTATTTCTTCGTATTGTATGGCTTTGTGAATAATACTTTGTTGAGATCCTTACAGAATTTAATATTTTATTTGTTGTTGAAATCGAACAATTTTGGTTAATTATCTTTGAGTGTAGGAGCATTTTGTTTAATGTAATGTATGTGCGTTGTGTTTTGGAATGTTTTGTAATAAATAAATAAATAGGAATGTTAAGAATATATGAGTTAATGTAAAATAATAAATAACTTTTCCTTTGAATGGATACGTTATCTTCTTTCGGTTACTTCTCTTTTATAAATAAAATGAAATCTTCTTCGTTATATGGTATGTTATTTTAATATAGTTTTTGCATTTGTCATCATCAAGGCTCCTTTTATTAAAATACAAAGAAAAAAAATAGAAGATAATATCTACCCTTGAAATGAATCATCAAATTTAATGGAGTCACTAAAGCTCAAGGTATTTTCATTCTCATTCATTTTACAAAGCACAGCTACTAATCAATTCATCAAGAAAGTTTACGCATCAGCGTAACAAAAAGTCTGCCATTATTGGAGCCTATCAAATAGTTTTAATGATATTGAGGAGAACAGAGTTAGAGTATTTGTACAAGAATACAGTGCCGAAAGGGATGATATATGCTTTTCCAAGGGAAATTTCTTACAGAAGACCGAGTAAAATCAGTTACGTATATAGTGACCAATACTTGTACGGCATTTTTACAGTTCGGTTTACCAGTTAAATGGAATTTCGTTTTTTTCCAAAATTGTGATTGCTCTGCAATTTCTCAATTGGAACGAAATAAGCAACTAAAGAATGCAGTCATTTACGTACGTTTGGTGCGGAACATATATGGTTGAACAGCCAATCACAATGGAGTTCATTAGTTATTCATCTTTGTAAAGCCCGTACACTTAGCCGAAAACTCGGATAAGTGACAGGAAGTACGTATGAAATGATAATTCTGTTGTAGGCTTACTTATATACAAGTGACAGAAATACAGCTGTCATTTCACATATATGTTATAGAAAATTTACCTTCTAGTGCCTAGCACCATGTAAACTTTATCTAAATGAGAGGTAATATGAGTATCAGAATCTTAATAGTAGTATTCGATATCAAATAAAGAGATGATCATAATTCAATATGTTTTATCTTCTCAGAAGTGCTTATTCGTAGTTCGGAATACAATTGAGAGAGGTCAGCATATTTCTGTCAACAGCATTTGTACGTAATGCCAATAAAACAGCATCATGGAGTACCCTTGTGTCTAATACTATAGGTATTAATTGTTCCTGTCTTGACATGATTAATAATCTAATCGCGTCATCCTAATTATCACTGCACACGAGAAGGTAATGCCCCCACTATATATTCTTATGGAAACTTATGACGATCGTTTTTTCTGATATTGGCTGCTCACGGAGGAGTGGGAGAAGGAGAGCTTATTTTCAAAGCAGGTAATTAAAAGCGAAATCTCACGACTCAGTGGCTCATATCAACTGACGCATTTTCTTTTCTTCTTTTCTTCTTTCTCGTTGCTGGGGAGATAATTATCCTTCGCTTTATGGTAAAAAAGTGGTGCAGTTCTCTAATTCTTCTTCGTCATTTTGTCTGTAAATATTGTTGGTCGTTGTTGCCACTCAACGTTTTATGTTATGTATCCCTCCTTTCTCTCTTGTTCATCCCATAATTTATCGTTGTATATGTAATTTATCGTTTTATCTTTGATTTTATTTGATTCCCTCTCTTCCCTTGTCTGTTCCGATTTTAAAATAGAAATTTGAATATAAGGATGGAAAAAAATCTAGATAAGAACACAGTGTGTGAAAATATTTATAATTAATAAACATAAAGGAACCAGGTTTTTTTTTTATTTTATTAAATAGAGATTTCTTTAAGTTTGACTCAACTTATCAAAAAATAATAACAATTAAATAATTCAAGATTTCTTTAATTCGTAAGGCACTTTTCATTAGAGAGGCAGTTGTTCAAAATATAAAAACTGTATATTTGTCAAACCCAGCAAGCTATTATAATTTAAAACAATTTCATTATCGATCCCTAATGACACAAAGAACTACTACAACAGCTACAGTAACAAGTTTGGCTCGTGGCTCAATATCGGGTAGGTTTAGACCATGTGATGACTGCACATGTTCACCAGGTCTATTATCAAGACAAGGTAGAAGAGCTTCATTATTTTTAAGACAAATTGAAAGTAGTCGTAGAAAGACTCATTCTCATTCTCATTCAAGACATTCAATCTCAGGTGGTATGGATAATTCTTCTATTTATTCTTCGGATTCATTATGTCAATCAAATAAAGAAGTTAATACAAGTCAAAGATTACATGCTTTACGTAATCAAATGGCTAAACATGATTTGGCTTGTTATATTGTACCAAGTGAAGATGAACATCAGTCTGAATATGTCGCAGCTATTGATCAAAGAAGAAGTTTCATTTCTGGTTTCTCCGGTTCAGCTGGTATTGCTTGTATTACAAGAGATCTTTTAAATTTCAATGAGAATCATCATGAGGGGAAATCAGTCTTAAGTACTGATGGTAGATATTTTAATCAAGGTTTACAAGAATTGGATTTTAATTGGTCTTTGTTAAGACAAGGTGTCGATCATACAACTTGGCAAGAATGGTGTATTAAAGAATGTCAAGATATGTCTGAGGGATTAGGTAATAAAGAAGTTAAAATTGGTGTTGATCCAAAATTATTTAGTTATCAACAAATTATTCAATTACAGAACCTAATTACCAATAAGTTGATAGATACTAATGCAAAGGTTATTTTAGTACCGATTAATGAAAATTTAATTGACGTAATTTGGAAAGATTTCGAAATTGTACCTGAAAGAGAAAAAAATAATTTATTAATGTTACATTATGAATATCATGGTGAAGAATTCCAATCTAAAAGATCACGCTTAATAGAAAGTTTAAAAGAGAAGTATGCTAAAGATATTGATAATGCCTCACATACATTTATTGTAGTTGCCTTAGATGAGATCTGTTGGTTATTAAATTTACGCGGTTCTGATATTGAATACAACCCGGTGTTCAATGCTTATTTATTAATTAATGATAGTGACGAAACTATATTGTTTTGTGATAATTCATATAGTAATGAAATTGAATTATTCTTCTCTGAGAATAATATTATTGTAAAGCCATACACCGAAATTTGGGATTACTTAAAAGTTTACGTTGAACAATTAAACGCACAAAGTAGTAATATCGATAACTCAATTTTCTTACCGGATACTTCATCGTGGCAAATGGTTCGTTCAGTTGAAGATATTCCATACAAGATAATTCACTCACCAATAGATTTCTTTAAGTCTGTTAAGAACGAAATTGAATTGGGTAATGCACATAGAGCTCAAGTTAAAGATGCAGTCGCTATCATTCAATATTTCTCATGGTTAGAACAACAATTGGTTGAAAAGGAGGCACTTATTGATGAATATAAGGCAGCTGAAAAATTAGTTGAAATCAGAAAGACTCAAAAACATTTTATGGGTAATTCATTTGAAACAATTTCATCAACAGGCGCTAATGCAGCTGTGATCCATTATGCTCCACCAAGAGAAAATTCGTCCATGATTGATCCGTCAAAGATTTATTTATGTGATACTGGCTCCCAATTTTTGGAAGGTACAACAGATATCACGAGAACTTTACATTTCACCAAGCCGACACAAGAACAAATGGATAATTATACTGCTGTATTGAAGGGTAATTTGGCCATTGAAAGATTAATTGTGCCAGAGGGTACAACCGGTTACAGTATAGATGCTATTGCTAGACAGTTTCTATGGGAAAGAGGTTTGGATTATAGACATGGTACAGGTCATGGTATTGGTTCATTTTTAAATGTTCATGAGGGTCCAATAGGTATTGGTTTCAAACCCCATTTGGCTAATTTCCCATTACAAGTTGGTAATATTATTAGTAATGAACCAGGTTATTATAAAGATGGCGAATATGGTATCAGGATTGAAAATGATATGGCAATTAAAGAGGCAGAAGGTTTACAATTTGGTGATCGTAAATTTTTGAAATTTGAAAATATTACATTGGTACCATATTGTAAAAAATTAATAAATATTAAGATGTTAACAATTGAAGAAATTAAACAAATTAATGGATATCATGCAAGAATTTGGGATAAGTTAGTTCAATTTATTCAACCTCAAAGTATTACATTTAAATGGTTAAAGGAAGAAGTTAAACCATTATAAGTTAAAGACATTTGATTTGAAACTAGATGTTACAACATAATATCGAAGTAAGATAGACACTCATTTCTGCAGTTTCATAAATTTTGAGTATTTAAATATTCTATGTATCTACTACACATAATACCAGTCAACAACAAACATTATATTATTTTAGATGTGCTGGAAAGATGTTTTTTTCCTTCTGGAAATGAAAATAAAATGTTGTGTATATCGATAATTTTTTATACAAATCAAGAAAGTACTAGATAGATGAATTGATATAAATCCATCACCTTTTTACAACATCCTCCATCAACTTGTTGCCGATTCACCCTCCCATCTTGAAATCTATTGTACTATTAGCTCATGTATTTTAGAAAGGTGTTAGAATAAAAAGAGACACGAATAGTGGCTTAATTCTTCCAAAATTAAAGGGGGGACTTTTCCAAATGTCCGACAAAATCTAGTCTATGAAGTGTCAAACACGAAAGTAAATCGGGTGCCTGTTCAGATACTTAATTTGGTGTAAAAGCGACGTACTGATTGTAACTTCAGTCGGATTCTTGAAAGGTATTGATTCAATGCACCGATAGCAAGATTTCAAAATTCACGATATGATTCTATTTGATCATTTACGTTTTCGGTATGTTTGATTTAACAATTGATTCAATTCGATATTTTTAACTCATTTGATTTGATCGGCTTGTATATATTGGAGTAAGTATTAGTCAAGGAAAAAAATGTGACAATCAATTTCTGATTTTAAACATCTGCAATCCTAGCTTATTAATATTATGGTATCGTTTAATAAATTCCACTACGAAATCACTGTGCGTATGAAAGAATTGAATTGATCGCCAATTCAATTTCAATTTATTAAAGTGACAAAATATGAGATTTTAGCGTCCTTTCTGATTCGTTCATAGGATAAATTACTTGAAAGGTTGTACACCTTCTCCTTTGAAATATCTTTTTAACAAGCGGTACTGAGTTTTCTGTGGTTAAAAAGAAATCCTTGAATACTTTCGGAACCATTCTGTAACCATTAATAATGAACCGCTAGTTTTTTTACAGAAATCATTCATCGCGCGGTAAATACTCCGCGGAAGGATTTTCCTCGGGATAGTTCTATTCTGAGCTGTTAAAACTAGGGTACGTTACTATTCTGTGTAAGTTCTAAAGAGAGATGATTTGGAATATTTTGGGGGATCCCTATGGTTGAGATAGAAAGCTGTCAAAAAGTGCATTTAAAAATAGTAATAAAAAATGAATCAAATGTGACCCAATACGCTAAATGTCCCTTCTACAAATACTAAAGTTTACATAGATAATACATAAGAAAATATAGACGTTCTTAGAAATATTGACTTTATATTATACCAAAATAATAAGCAGTCTCCTTTAACTAATTATATAATGTAATTTCCTAAGTGAACCCTCTATGAGATATATAGTAATGACAAGATCCTGTGTAATACGTTATAGGGTAATTTGTCACAGGTATTTTGAAATGTGTGGGAAAAAAGATCAAAAGGGGTCGCCTGTATCATTTTCTTGCGAAACGTGTTGTTTTTCCACAATTCAATGAATCTTCATTACTAAGGCTCCATCTCGTTTACACGATAATAAAAATTCCTTCTATTATCTGCAGCTCATTTGTACAGACATTTCTCAGGTAGGAACTTTTTACAATCAATTGTTAAATTGTTGTTAGACCCTCCATCATTATTCTGCGCAGGTATCTTCATGAAAATGGAAAAAAAACATCAATACTAAAGAAAATCGAAGAAGAAAAGAGGATTAATCGATCTTTTTATTGTTTTTTTACTGAGGTGAAAAATAATAACAAATTACGACTCAAAGCGGCAATACGCAGTAGAGAAATTTTTATTTCAGAAGAAAAAAAAACACATTTATTCCGTTAAACAACTGCAGAATTACAGCAGCCGTTTGTCCTTGAAAGAGACAGTCATCTCTCTATAAAAAAAAAAAAATAACGATATACAAAACAGAAAAATGTATCAAAGCTTTTTGATGTAGAATATATATAAAGGACAGAACCCCTCATCATTTTGTAAATTATTTCTTTTAGTTTTACCTGACTCTTAAATTTAGTCTTATCTCTCTCTACTTCTTAAACTGCGTTTCTAATAGTCTGTTTGAAATTCTTGAAAAATCATAACTGATTTGATTAACTAATATTAAAACAAAGTAGCCTTAATTACTTAATCGCTTTAATAAAAGAGCATTATCACAGATAGTATTTTTTATTTCCTTTTGTTTTGTTATTATTACCATTTATTCCAATCATTCATATCCAAATATTTTCCAACAAAGCATTTTAGCATAGAACAATAGTAATTTGAAAGGTTACATCATTTCTGTTATTCTTCATTTAATTTTTTGCATAGAAAAAAGTAAAAGAAAAACTAGTTTTGTTTTTATTGCCCTTTTTTTAAATCATACCAGTTTTAATATTATTCTAACTTCGGTCTAATTTTTTTTATCCATAATTTAATTCATTACTATTCATAATACAAAGAGAAATTATGAGTACTTTTAGCGATGCCCGCAGTAGAGATTCTATACCAGATTCTGCAAGGTCTTCTATCTCTCAAAAGGAGGTAGCTAATTCTTCATCTTCATTCTCTGGTCCAGAAGAATTTAGAGGTGAACTTGAAATGGGATCTCAAGATACAGAAGCTAATTTAGATCAATTATCAAAGATTAACTCAAGATCAGAATCTGGTTTAGATGTTAATAGAGAATTATCTCGTATCTTAACAGGTACTGAAAATGTCCCAGAGAAGACAGTAGTTGATTATTCTGATACATTACCAATGGGTGGTGATAGACCATACCCACCTGAATTACCAGATAGAGATGCATTTGAAGTTACATTTGATGGTCCAAATGATCCATTACATCCTTTTAACTGGTCTATGAAAAAGAAAGTTATTATTTGTGTTGTTTTATGTTTAGATTGTATATGTATTTCAATGACAAGTAGTATTTTTGCGTCTGGTGTTTTACAAATTTGTGAGATTTATCATGTTATTCAAGTCGTTGCTATTTTAGGTATTACTTTATTCGTCTTAGGTTTCGCTGCATCTCCAATTATTTACGCCCCTTTATCAGAAATTTATGGTAGAAAGGGTGTTTTGATTATATCTGCCTTTGGTTTCACTTTATTTCAATTTGCTGTTGCTACTGCAGAAAATTTACAAACTATTATGATTTGTAGATTCTTTGGTGGTTTAATTGGTGCAGCTCCTATGGCTGTTGTCCCAGCTGCATTTGCTGATATGTTTGATACTAATATGAGAGGTAAAGCTATTTGTTTATTCTCTCTTGGTGTTTTCGTCGGTCCAATTTTAGCTCCAGTTATCGGTTCTTATATTACTCAACATACTACTTGGAGATGGTTAGAATATGTTGTCGGTTGTTTTGCCGCTGCTGTCTTTGTTGCTACTGTTTTCTTCTTTGAAGAGACTCATCATCCAACAATTTTAGTCGCTAAGGCTAAAAAAATGAGAAAGGATACTGGTAACTGGGGTATTCATGCAGCTCATGAAAACGTTGAATTATCTATCCGTGATATTGTTCAAAATACTATTACAAGACCAATTGTTATGCTTGCCACTGAACCGGTGTTATTAGTTGTTACAATTTATAACTCTTTCGTTTATGGTATCTTATATCTGATGTTGGAAGCTTATCCAATTGTCTTCGTTGAAGGTTATGGTTTTTACACTAATGGTGAATTACCATATATTGCTTTGATCATTGGTATGTTGGTTTGTGCTATCTTTATTTGGTATATGGATAGTGATTACTTGAAGAGAGTTCGTGCGAAAGGTGGTTTAGTGCCAGAAGCAAGATTATATCCAATGATTGTTGCTGGTATTGTTTTCCCAATTGGTATCTTATGGTTCTGTTGGACAGGTAACTATCCGCATAAGATTCATTGGATCTGTCCAACTATTGCAGGTTCCTTCATTGGTTTTGGTTTAATGGGTATTTTCTTACCATGTCTTAACTATATCATTGTATCGTATTTATTAGTTGCAGCTTCTGCTGTTGCTGGTAACACTTTTCTAAGATCAGGTTTCGGTGCAGCTTTCCCATTATTTGCGGGTTATATGTTCCACGGTATGGGTACCGGTTGGGCAGGTCTACTTTTAGGTTTATTCTCCGCTGCTTTAATTCCAGTTCCATTGCTATTATTGAAGTATGGGCCAGGTATTAGAAGAAGATCGAAGTTTGCCTACTCAGGTTAAGACTTTACTCAATTATATTCTTACTCATTATTGTTCTTTTCCCCTTCAGTTTTTTCTGCTAAAGCTAAACGAAAGTAGGAATTTTAAAAGAACACAATCACCAAAAATAAGACGTTTTAAGTGTGGAGGTATTGGAAAAAGTTATAGCAGTTTACAGTAGAAAGACTTTCCGTGTCCTATTTCCACGATACCCTATAAAGCAGATGGTAAGACATCTTTAATACCCATATGCTGCACTATCGATTTCCTGCAAACTCAGAAGATATTTAAAAGAAGAAAAAACAAGTTGATATAAGTTCCATAAAATTAATGAAGAATTGAATTGTCTTATACAATTCGTCAGTTTATCATACATAATCATTATAGATAATACAAAATATATGTGTATAAATACATTATAGATTGCAAAAGTTAGATCATTATTTGTGACATCTTAATATTCCAGAAATGGGAGAATATTTTATCATACATTGATAGAGGTAGTATAGTCATTTACAGAATACGATAACATTGACTCCTTCATTCCGTTCTCCGCATATTAATTAAATATATATATATATATATATTCATATGCTTGGATGGAAAAAGGAAAAAGAACTCGGAGGTTCCTCTCTTTTCTTTTTCTTAGTTAATTCCATCGGCGATCCCCGAAATTGAAATCATCAATCTTATTGAAAAAATTTTCATAATACTTCACTATTTAAAGATTAATTTATGATAGCAATCTTAGTACTTAGAAGCTCTTTCCTTTTAATCAAGCTGTTTACAGCAACTAATTGTATCTCAACTCGGTAACTACCTGTCTGTCCTCATAAGGTTCAAAGAATATAAGAAATATACACATAATAATGTCTGCCTCCCTAAAAACTAATTTCCTAGGTTTCGATTATGAAAACCCATTTATGAACGCATCTGGTGTTCACTGTATGAGTACTACTGAATTAGATGAATTAGCTAATAGTAAAGCTGGTGCTTTCATTACTAAGAGTAGTACTCCAAATGATAGAACTGGTAACCCATCTCCACGTTATGTTTCTGTCCCATTGGGTAGTATTAATTCTATGGGTCTACCAAATAAGGGTATCGACTACTATTTAGACTACGTCCTTGACCGTCAAGCTAAATATCCAAATGAAGCTCCTATCTTCTTCTCTGTTGCGGGTATGAGCGTTGATGATAACCTAAGCATGTTACACAAGATTCAAAATAGTAACTTCAATGGTGTCACTGAATTAAACCTTTCATGCCCAAATGTTCCAGGTAAACCACAAGTTGCTTACGATTTCGAACTGACTATTGAGATCTTAACTAAAGTCTTTGATTTTTTTAAGAAGCCATTAGGTATCAAACTACCACCATATTTTGATTTTGCGCATTTTGAAATTATGTCTGATATCCTAAATAAGTTCCCATTAACTTATGTCAACTCAATAAACAGTGTCGGTAATGGTCTGTATATTGATGTTGAAAAAGAAAGTGTTGTTATTAAACCAAAAAATGGTTTCGGTGGAATTGGTGGTGAATATGTTAAACCAACAGCTCTAGCTAATGTTCGCGCTTTCTACACCCGTCTAAATCCAAGTATTAAAATTATTGGTACTGGTGGTATTAAAAGTGGTCAAGATGCATTCGAACACCTACTATGTGGTGCTACTATGTTACAAATTGGTACTGAATTACAAAAAGAAGGTGTCTCCATATTTGACCGTGTAACAAAAGAACTGCAAGAGATAATGGATAAGAAGGGTTACAAGACCATCGATGAGTTCCGTGGTAAATTAAACAGTCTATAGAAATAACCCTGTTATCTAGTAAAGGTTTGTAATAATGTTCTAAATATTTTAAATACGACAACATAAAAGAAAACAATATATCCTTATTTAATCAATTCCTATTATCACTGTTAGGTCCTTGATTGCATATCCTCCAGGTCCTTGTAAGCACAAGTTGAACCGCCGCACGCAATTATAATGATAATATCATCCTTTTGTAGCAATTGACCGAGGGCATCTTCGATGATATTAAAATTATAACCAAGATGGATAGAAGCTGCACAGGCTGGTTCAGTAATGAAATTAGAGAAATCTGTAAATTTTAAACTTGTATTTATAACATCCTTATCTGGTAAAACGACTGACTTACTGTTATATGTCTTCGCAAATTGAAGAGTCTTTTCAGTGACATGCGTGGACCCTAGAGAGGTTGCTACACTACTGATCTTATTTAGTGTGACTAGTTTATTAGCTTTTAAGGAACTGCTTAGGGAGTCAGTACCAATTGTCTCAACAGCTATAACAGGGATCTTATCGGCTAGGTTATGTCTGCATAAACCTGTCATAATACCGTTGTAAAGGCCACCCCCACCGACACTACAGACAATACCTTTAACCTTATTAAAATCAACGTCGTCTTCTCTCAATGTTTTAACAATCTCATCGATCATTGTAGAATGGCCTTCCCAGACGATTGGATCATCAAATGGATGGACGTAAATATTTTCTACTTTTTCATTGTCACAACTACCGATCACTTCTGTTTTAAGGTACTCATCTGCTTCACTCCAATGAGCTCCCTTGATAATGACTTCGGCACCAACATCGCGAATCTTTCTAATCATATGAGCTTTTGCTGTAATTGGAACTACAACGGTACAGCGAACGTTTAGTCTACTACAGGCTACAGCAGCGGCATAACCTGCATTACCTCCTGAGCTGGAGAATACATGGATCGTTTTCCCACTATTAGATTTTCTGACATCATTAACCTTCGAAAGAATTAAATGGCCTATCCCTCTACTTTTAAAACTTCTGCTAGGTTGAACTCCTTCATATTTTACATAAAATATAGGAGCATTTTCATCCTTTGATAAAAACTCTCTGACTAGTGGAGTCTGATTGTACACAGGCGCATTTTCAGTTAATCCAGCCATATTGTTGT
The DNA here is from genome assembly GCA_003708545.1 of Maudiozyma turicensis. Lineage (NCBI taxonomy): Eukaryota > Fungi > Ascomycota > Saccharomycetes > Saccharomycetales > Saccharomycetaceae > Maudiozyma > Maudiozyma turicensis. The sequence continues at coordinate 58,585 of PPOO01000874.1, forward strand.
TGTGATATATTAGATGAAAGCGACTTTTAGAGGAACCTGCTCCAAAAATAAGCAACCAATTGAATCGAATTTATTTGAAATTATGATGTCACATATGGAAAACCTTTATGCGCATGTTTCTTGAGAGATTCATCGTCTTAAATAGTTGGTAATCAGATCCGCTCCTATTTTAGATAAGATGACTCATGCGGAAAAATTTGTATTTCCTAACCAGCAGTAAAACAATTCCAGTTTACTGTCGACCCGACTGTTGCTCGGATGTAGCACGACAACAAAAAACATACAGTCACACAAATAATTCAGCTTAAATTGTTCATACTAGCTGTTTACAATTCATACTGTTACTTATTGTTGATGTTAAATATTATTGCAATGTGGAGGACATTAAAAGTAGTACTATACAGCTTTTTGTATTATATGTTGTGGGGTCAATATTTTTTGTTTCACCTTTATTAAAATAAGGAACAGCGGTTACTTATTTTCCTTGCTATGAACTATCATATTAAGCGCGATTACTAGCAAGAATCGCATGAATGAATGTAGAAGTATTACTGCAGAATCATACATGTCGTTATTCATCAAGTTGGTTAGTACTTTAGTTAACGAAAACTAATTGAAAATGTCATTAAGTGGTAATGGGTTAACATAGTATTATTTTGGGGGATTGATATATGGTATTTCAAAAGAATTAAATTGTATATATATATATATGTATGTATGTATGTATGTTGTTCATACATTTGATGGTGTATTCTAATCGCAATCCATGTGTCGAAAATATTATAGTATATTTTATCATTTTTTACGTTTTGTTTACTTTGACTCATGCACTGGCACCTAAGCTGATACACTGTAAAGCAATAAAAATATAAATTATTCAAAATATAGGAAGAAAGCTGGAAGTTCTAAACTCCATAGATGTACATATCGAAAGGTTTTTACAGTGCTTAGTATGCGAAGGACGTATAGCACAAGACATCCATATAAACAAGATGATCTCAGAATATTACGTATAATAATCATAATTTGATAGGCTTGTATGACAATAAATTCGATTGTGAAGATCAGGAATGAGAGTAAAATGAAAACCTCCAATTTTTGTAATACATAAAGACAGAGGTTTGTGAAACAAAGCTTGTAAGCTAATTATTTCACTTCAGAATAAATAACGAAGAAATATCTATTTATTATCTGCATAATAAAATAATAATAAAAGAATCGAAATAACTTAACTAATATTGCTCAACCAGTTAGAAAGAAGGATTTCTATCAATAATATTGATATGAGAGGAGTATTAAGAATCAATATTCTCGGTTAATTCAAATATCTTTTCTCCTATAATATTTTGTGATCTAACAAAAAAAAAAGTAGTGGAATTTTTTTTTACATATATAATTTTGTATTGCAGTCGGATCGACATATCGTATCAGACCCTATATATAGATCTGTCACTCATGATTTGTGGAGCTATACCTCTGGCATCGGATATTAATTTTTATCGTTTGTATTTTCTATTTCTGCCTTGTTAGATATTATAGTATCACATGATAAATGAATTTCTAGTGACTGCGTCATACCTCCAATTACAGAACACTTTAGAAATGGTATGATTGCAAGTCTAAACCAATCAGTATTAGCGAAAGTGAGGGCACGTTGATCGTAGTGACAATTTAAATTGAAGCAGGCTTCTTTTCGAAGACTAATCACAATAACTGTCACTTGATATCTGTTCTGGTTAGACAACGTAATTTCCGGAGTAGGAGAACGGCAAAAAATCGTATTTTTGTAGGGTCACTAAACAATAAAGACAGCAGATGTGATCCTTCGGAATACCCGAGTTATATGTTCTTCACAATGTAATGGGGGACTGAATATATGAAAATAGCTTTTCAATAAATTTGATTTTATTTCGGAATTACCGTACTATTCTGTTATGAACATAAATATACTGTCAATACCATTACTGAATGCTTATACGTCAAATAATATTTTAAGCATTTTGCTGAAGTAATTGAGGAAGGACATTTTTGAGAAAAAAAATGATAAACCATCCAAGACAATAATATTCGTAATATATTATACATATAAAAGGTGCACTGCCTCCTGAATTTTGTAAGTTGTGAAAAATTAAAATTAGAAAAATTAAAATTAGAAAAATTAAAATTAGAAAAATTAAAATTAGAAAAATTAAAATTAGAAAAATTAAAGTTTTCAGATATACTGTTTTGGTAAAGATAAAAGAAGAAATCTCAAAAGAATATCGGTAACAGGAATCTTTTAGCGAAGAGATGATCGGCAAACCTAATAATTCTCAAAAGAAAAATTCTGGAAACCAGAATACTGAAACAGCGAACAAGCATATTACTGCTGCCAAATTGAAAAATAATCAAATGATATACTGTGATTACTTTTTCTTCCGACAAATCTTTTGGTCGTTCTTGCAAAACAAAATACTATCTAATACATGGTTAATTAACACAAGTGTGCGATTCAATGTTGACCGCAACAAACATGGAGCTTTTTAATTTCTGAATATCTTATAACCAGCAAATGATATATTATCGAACTCGAAAAAAAACGTAAAGAAAACAGAAAAAAAGGTTCCTTTTATCGTCTTATGATATCTCAAAAAATCAAAAAACAAAACAAAACAAAACTAGATGTCGTACATTGTTCTTCATTTTCTCATTCTCTTTTCCTTTCACACTAAGGGACAATTTTAGGCCTTTCAAGAAGCTTGTTCTATCCCGTTCATTAATTTCTTGCATGTAATTGACACAAATTAATGAACAATTCAGCGGAGAAATACTGCGGAATAAAAATATCTTCCTGATTGTTAAACAGCAATGATCTTACGCGCGTACAGGAGTGATCTCCAAGTGGAGAAAAAACTTAATCTTGTCACGCAATTTCTTAGTAAAAAGTAAAAGTATAGAAATAACTTTATGTACGGAGAAAGTGTATTGAAGTTTAAGGACGTAGTTTCCGCCTGCAACAATATTTAAGACTTTACGCAACTAGTGGATATTCCAGATTGAGTATCATCTTTTCCCAAAAATGTCATTGCCACACGAGGTTTGAAAAAGAAAAGTTTTCAATTTTTGGTTTCTTCGTTTCTTAAAAGGCAAGAAAAGATTCAACAAAAGCAGACCGTTATAAATCCGTGAAATCAATTTGTTTAATTATTTGAGTAAGTTCTGCTAATCATTTTCGAAAATTTTAGTGAAACTCCAAATACTTCTGCAGAAACTATCATATATGCCACCCAATTACGGACATTTTTATTTTATTTTACTCAATGGATATATCTTATTCACTACTAAAAAATACTCCATCACTTCTATTGACGTATTTGATTGCCTTGCATATCTCTGTCACATCCCCCCTCCTTGTAAGTTAGGGAACTTGATAAGACGGAACACATTTAATTACAACGGTTTTTAACGTATTTCTGTTTATTCTAAGCAACTTCAAGAAATTCCTAAAGTGGAAATGGGTACTGGACCAATAGTTATAATATAAATGGATATTCTTTATTTACTTCATCATTTTTGGATTTATCACTCGAAATGTTATGTTATAATCAATATTTTCAGTTTCTAAAAACATGATATTTGTTCGATATTTTCTGAAAATCTGTATGATTTCTTAGTGGTTTTTTATATTTTCAATACTGAAATTAATCTATATAACTCTCTCTAGCAACGAAGTTACTTACATACATGCAGTTTCTAATACGTCAATAGTAATTAAAAAGGACATACAAATAATTGCTTCATATGTCAGTTTTCATTGAATAAGAAATCAAAAACATACTTATTAAATACAATAATGAATGTGAGACCATTAAGAAACGGTGAAATGTTTATAATATCCATAACCCGTTTATTTTTGTTCTGTTTCATTTCATTTTGAATACCTTCAGTGAAAAATAATTATTGAATAACTTAAAACAACTGTAAACAATATTATCCATCGCAATCTATAAAACAACCCACTAACTACTTTAGCAGGCTTTCTTAAACAAAACTTCAACTCAATAATAGATTGTCGTCAAATAATAAAAAGTTGGTTAGAATATATTTTAACTAATAAATATAAAGTGTATTTTGATTACTAATAACAATTCACTCAATAATTTTCTACTTATAACTGAAGTATTACATTTGGATACAGTTGATTAACTTTGAAGTTGTTTTCGCTTCTCTTAATCGTAGACACTTATATTTGAAGAGAAATGAATTTGATATGCTTTAATAATAAAATGTTAGTAGAAAACCATAAGAAACAAGATAGCTTTAAATCGGTGGAAATATCTTGCCATAGATTCTTATGTTTAGCTTCCACTGCACTAACGGGATTACTACGAGGGGTCTGGAATACTTTTTATTGGACGATTATCTTAGTTAAGTATTGATAATAAACGATATATATGACTGTTTCAGTACTTTCAAGAGACTTATTATAGCACTCAAATTCTATATAGCGTCAGGCAATTATTAATCCACTTGAATTGTATATTCCTGATTATATAAACTTAACAATCTTTCATTAAATTTAAAGAGATATAGATAGAAATACCAACTGATCATTTCAGAGAGTTAATTCTTAAAGAATGTAAGATATCTCCAAAGACCATAAAGCTACCAAGTGTATTCATTTAAAGCTCAGATTTTACCAACACATGTTGAAATATAATGCAAAAATGTGAAAGGAGAAGCAACTCGAAGTTTATGTCGTAATTATAATACCTCCGGAATTGACGTTCATATATAGCCATACCTCTGAGCTTATGAGATATATTATGTGAAGTGTTTAACAAATAATTCTACTTACTTGGAATTATCGCCATTATCAAGGTCAACGAAGATCTCTGTAAATACAACGTACACCTATTTTATGAAACGTTATATATACATAAATATGCTACTAAGGGCACATTTATTATTACATTATTGAAGCTTCAAGAAGTTCGTAGACACGTAGATATGCGTGGTACGACGAAATGTGGAAAATGTGTTGTGACATAGAAATCTTTTCTTATTAGATATACGGCAAATGGAAGAGTTCATCTATAATGATAAAAATTATAGTACAACTATTACGACAAAAGATAAAAGCAGAAGTTGGAGTAACGATCTGTAATAAGAATTACATTAAAGTCAGATAAAATAATCTTTCACAAAAAGAAAGTGATGTACAAAGAACAAAAGTAAAACTCAGTGACACAGAAACACCTATGAGACAGTGATTTGAAACGAAAGAATAATTATTGAACACCAAATGATACGAAGAATAAGAGTAATGAATAAGAAGAAAATTCCATGGAAATATAATTTTGAATTCCCTTTCTTCTTGTATTAATATTGATTATAGAGAATTTCTGGATATAAAGAACACACAATATATATATAGCTTTATAAAATTTAAACAACAATTCAAAAGCTTAACAACATCTGCTAATAATATTCTTCAAGAACTGGCGTTGAAGACACTTCTACCAACAGTTTAAGTTTATCTCAAAAAAGATGAACGTAAAAAAAGGAAGATCCTGATGAGACGGATTTCATATTTAAATAAGACTCTATGATTCTTATTTTTTAGACATATACTTATTTCTAATAACTTCTTTAACGCTGTTAAGGGTCCACAAAACTTGTCTTCATATATACCTATGTATCTAGATTTGAATTTTTTTTACAAAATTACCACTTTTACCCTTGATTCAAAAATTGAAAACCCTTCTCTAAAATAATAGGTTAGATCTTAATTATATAAGAAATTTCAAAATATTATTAAAACCAGCTTGTATAATCTCCTTTTAATTAGTGAATAATGAGTAATTGATGCCGCAGTTAAAATTTGATAATAAAGAAGAAAATATTAGCAGATCGCAAAAAATAAATCATGAGAAATCAACCTGAGATGCTCCTAGATTAATATGTAATCCTCTCATTTTAGCCAAATTCATCAAAATCACACAACTCTTTTTCAAAGAGGGTTTTCTGCACATACTATTGATCCACAGTAATGCTGCACGTTAAAAAAATGTATCCGAATACATATTCCATTTTGGATAATACTTGAAGGTGATTCCAAAACCTGATTGTTCTGGGTAAGTAAGCCATTCCATTCGCTACCTTAACGCTGTCTTAGCTTTTCTGTTTTAATCTGTTTCGTTCTTAACCTTAGTGGATATGAATAAATTAAAATTTCTCAGTATATCCCGTATGGATTCAATTATGATTTCATCCCGCCTCGTGTCTTTGTGCTAACTCCTTAATTTTCTTGTAAATCAGCATCTTTAACCTTGCGTTTGACTATTATTGTTGTCACTTACGGTAATTATCTCAAAGGTAAATCTTCAATCGTTTCTCCTTCTTTCTACTGTGCCGTCTGTGATCTGTACTGACAGAAATTGTGTAGCTACCCAGACAGAAAAAAGAAAAAAAAGAAAAATCATTTCTGTTGTTGAAATTCTGATTGAAAGCTAAAAACAGATAGAAGTAGAACCTAATCTTCAGTGAGGATCTCAAGGAAAGTATAACAAGAAGGAAAGAAAAATAATAGGGAGTAATAACGATAAAACTAGTGAAGGAATTCCTAAAGACACTATTATGTACACCTTTTTAGAACTGGAACTGCCACAAGCTTTCTCTCGAGCAAATTTGATTGAAAATAATTTCATTTTTACTTGCTATCTTACCGAGAGAGAAGGAACTTTTATTATAATTTAACACCGATACAACCCATATGCAACTCTATTATTTTGGGAAGTTAATTTTCCAATAAATCGATAACCAAAATCACATCAAATTATTATTTGCACCTGCGATTATCTGAATAAATACAACTTATATGTTACTGCAATGATGTTAGGTGTATATTTGCGTCAGGATCACTATCAGTTAACGCATCTATGCATGTGATTGAAGATCAAAATTAGTGGGTTGTGCAACCAAATTCTCACTTGATATTCGAGATGTTTAAATGAAATTCTTCATTTAATTGCTTTTTCTTTTTCTTTTCTCCCATTTTATACTTCTCAAATATTACAGGAGTTTTTTTGTTCCAAGGATGAACAATGTTAGATTTACCCTTCTTCGATCATTACGTTAAAAAGGAATAGTCTAGAGAAAGGCCAGTATTTGAATAGTTATATATATAGAGACCAATCATAATTTTTTTAAAATGAGTTCCATAGGTTCTTTACATTTCGATACACAACACCCCTTTCATAATATTTTTTATTCTTTTGCCTATTTTAGATTCATCAATATCTTCAAAACACCAAATAGAATAGTTGTCAACGATGTTCATCAAACAATTGTTCTGTATCATTGGTTTCGTATGGCTTACCTTTGTAAACGCTAACATAATACCATCTGAAGTGAAAAACACTAGTAACAAACATCCAAAAATTGATGACACTGTACCAAGTACTTCTCCATATACTTCGAAGGGTCATGCTCTTCAACGTCGTGAGATTCATCTCTATACAACAACAATAGTAATTGAACAAACGATTACTAAGACCATTCCAATTATTAAAACGGAAACAGTCAGCCACACAACGGTTGAAACACTTTCCTCAGATATTGCTACATTTACTGTTGAAATTGTTACATCAACATCGACCGGATGGTCAACTCAACTTATTCCAACAATTTCATCTGTTATTTTAACAGAGACAATACCAACTACTGAAATAAATGTTTATACTACAACAAATGTGAATACTGCTACCATCACATCTGTAAGTGTTACTACTCCATCTCAACCTGAAGTATATTTTAGTACTACTGAAACAATCACTACTGAAACAGAGGTTTTAAGCACACGCTTGGCTTTGACTACACGAACAATCCCAAATATTTACTACATTGCAACTAATTCTCTTTCAACAACAGAAAGGATTATTACTTATTATGGTACTTTTTCTGATGGTTATAGACTTACATTCTACACCGCTTCCGAGCAATATCCGTATACATTTACCGTTACCAATTCTGCTGGTTCAAAGAGTATTATATACAGTGGTGATATGTATCTTAAACAAATAGGTACAAGGACTATAACATACAACTCGAAAGTTACATCTGTTCATACCGATATAACATCGAAGGACATAATTTATACATTTGCTACAATACCAACTAGTGTATTGACTACAGATTATGTTACAGAGGTATCCTCATATGTAGCTGGAGTAGAAACAGCTACGGTTGATACAACAATGACAACAAAGTATCCATATTCATTAAGTCCATTTTCGGTTAGTTCGAGAACATATTTGTTAACATCAGAATCTTCAGATACGGTGGTAAGAACTCAAACTGTAACAGGGGTTCTTACAGTCACAAGGACTACAGGCGTTTCATATACAAGTACTGCGATCAACGAGGAAATTTCTATTACAACTGCCACCTCTAGCAGTTCTTATACTACAGCTATAATTGATTATACTACAATAATTACAGAAGATGTTTTATCTTACGTTTCAGATAGTGTTGAAGTATCAACATTTACTATAACTACTACTGAAATTATCTCAAGTGACGATTCTTCATCAGTAGTCTCATCCGCAACTACATCTTCAATTACAAGCTATTCAAATGACGATGGCAAATCCGAAACACAAGCGGAATCAGGATCAGGAAAGAGCACACGCGAAATATATTCTACTGGAAGTTCATTAATCATATCAAAATCATCAACGACTTATAATGATGATACATCTAGCACTATTAGTGCCTCCTTCAGTTACTCCAATTCTGGTAACACCAATAGTAACACTAATTCTGGTAACTCCAACTCTGGTAACTCAATCATGACATCCAACTCTGATAACTCAATAATGACATCTGGATCATCCAACACCATTAGTAACACTAATTCTGGTAATTCCAACTCAGGTAAGTCAATCATGACATCCGGTTCTGGTAACAGCAATAGTAACACTAATTCTGGTAATTCCAATTCTGATAGTTCAATCATGACCTCTGGATCATCCAACACCATTAGTAACACTAACTCTGGTAACTCAATAATGACCTCTGGTTCTGGTAACACCATTAGTAACACTAATTCTGGTAATTCCAATTCTTATAGTTCAATCATGACATCTGGTTCTGGTAACACCAATAGTAACACTAATTCTGGTAATTCCAATTCTGATAGTTCAATCATGACCTCTGGATCATCCAACTCCATTAGCAACAGTGATAACTCCAACTCTGGTAACTCAATCATGACCTCTGGTTCTGGTAACACCAATAGTAACACTAACAGTGATAACTCCAATTCT
>PPOO01000875.1:0-30325 GCA_003708545.1 Maudiozyma turicensis
GCTGCTCAATCTTACTTCGAATTAGGTGCTTCCGATCTAGAATTCAGATTCCCAGAACCAGGTTACTTAGAAGGTGTTAAGACTAAGCAAAAAGCTATTGTTAAGGTTTCCAACATGACTTTCCAATACCCAGGTACTTCCAAGCCACAAATTGAAGACATTTCTTTCCAATGTTCTTTATCCTCCAGAATTGCTGTTATCGGTCCAAATGGTGCTGGTAAATCTACTTTGATTAATGTCTTAACTGGTGAATTATTACCAACTGTCGGTGAAGTTTACACTCATGAAAATTGTCGTATCGCTTACATTAAGCAACACGCTTTCGCTCATATTGAATCTCATTTAGATAAGACTCCATCTGAATATATCCAATGGAGATTCCAAACTGGTGAAGATAGAGAAACTATGGATAGAGCTAACAGACAAATTAACGAAAATGATGCTGAAGCTATGAACAAGATCTTCAAGATTGAAGGTACTCCAAGAAGAATTTCTGAAATTCACTCCAGAAGAAAGTTCAAGAACACTTACGAATACGAATGTTCTTTCTTATTAGGTGAAAACATCGGTATGAAATCTGAAAGATGGGTTCCAATGATGTCTGTTGATAACGCTTGGTTACCAAGAGGTGAATTAGTCGAATCTCATTCCAAGATGGTTGCTGAAGTTGATATGAAGGAAGCTTTAGCCTCTGGTCAATTCCGTCCATTAACCAGAAAGGAAATTGAAGAACATTGTGCTATGTTAGGTTTAGATGCTGAATTAGTTTCTCACTCTAGAATTAGAGGTTTATCTGGTGGTCAAAAGGTTAAGTTAGTCTTAGCTGCTGGTACATGGCAAAGACCTCATTTAATTGTTCTTGATGAACCAACCAATTATTTGGATAGAGACTCCTTAGGTGCTTTATCTAAGGCTCTAAAGGCTTTCGAAGGTGGTGTTATTATCATTACTCACTCTGCTGAATTCACAAAGAACTTAACTGAAGAAGTCTGGGCTGTTAACAACGGTAGAATGACTCCATCTGGTCATAACTGGGTTACTGGTCAAGGTGCTGGTCCAAGAATCGAAAAGAAAGAAGATGAAGAAGATAAATTCGATGCTATGGGTAACAAGATTGCTGGTGGTAAGAAGAAGAAGAAGTTATCATCTGCTGAATTAAGAAAGAAGAAGAAGGAAAGAATGAGAAAGAAGAAGGAATTAGGTGATGCTTATGTTTCCTCTGATGAAGAATTATAATTTAACTAAATAATTGAAAAGATATTTTTCTCTTTGCTTTTATTTTAAACAGTTAATATTATTTTTTTTTCAATAAAATCAGTTTGGAAATTGTTAGCAACGATAATTTTAATATTTGGAATTTTCTTTATATTAAAGTTAGTTTTTCCCTTGCTCTTTAATTTTTATGTCCTTTTTTCTGTAACATATTTCAGTATTATTTAAAGATTAATTTAATCATTGTTATATAAAAATTTAAATATAGTGTATGAATTTCTAGAATAGATAAAATATAGATTCATCTTTTAAGAAGCGTCTTCGTATTTGACTGTTGTAATTAAAATATGGCGTATAGAATGATAAATATTTCTTTCATGAGCTTTAACGAAACAAACCAAGATTAATATTACTGTGCACCAGCACACCACATCAAGACAAAGAAAATCCTTCACTGAAGGAAATGTCTGATCTAAGAGTATTTATTAACACATCGCCTCTTGATGATACTTATAGCTTTATTATAAGATTATTATATGTATTTTATATAGTTCATCTTAAGATCCTAACTAAGCTATTATATATTTGTAACACCTAAGAGGTGTTAAGCTACTTTACAAACCGTTTCATAGCACTAAATATTTGTGCCATATATTTTTACTCTATTTTTTATCTATTCGAATGATTCTAGCGCCGTAAATTCTTTGATCATTATTTTTCATAGGCTTGGCTGAACTGAGCTGAAGTAAGCCGAGAGAAGAAAATTGAAAAATATTGAAAGTATAATAAATAAATGTATATAGGGAAACTATGACCTAACAATAGAAAGTTAAATGCAAACAGGAAGAAACAATAACAACAAAATCGGAATAGAATTCTGTAAGAATGAAATTGCTACAAAATATTGTATTGCCATTAGGTATATTAAGTTCTCTTTTTGCCACTTCAATCGCAGAAGCTGTTGAGCAAATAGATATTAAGAATGACAAGATTAATATTGATAAAGAAGCTCCACCAACTGGTATGTCATGGGAAGAATGGCATATGTTACATGAGCATCAGATGGAGAAATATACACCTGAACAGTTTTTCTCATTACATGATGTACAAAAGAAGGGGTTCCTTGATAGAAATGATATTTTAGCTCTTTATGGTTTAGATAGACGTGAAGTTATTGGTACTGGTGATGGTATGGGACAACATGATGAAAGTGAAGAGATTGATCCTGATTTAGGTAACCGTGTTGTTAATTTAATTATGAGAATGTTAGATGTCAATGATGATAATAAAGTATTAAAATCTGAATATCTTGATTTTGCTAAGTTAGGTCATAAATTTCCTGATTTAGGTGTTGGTGTAGGCCATCATTCAGATTTTGAAAGAGAATATGAGATTCATCATTGGAATAAATATCATAAGGACAATGATGAAGCGGTTAAGATTGTTCATAAAGAGGATATTGAGCATGAATTATTACATCATGAACATGAAATTGAGCATGAGGAAAAAGAACAAAGAGGTTCTTCAAGGGCCACTGTAATTACAGATGATGAATTAGAGTCTCGTATTGAGTTCAAAAATATCCCACAAAGATTTAAGAATGGTATATTCTAAGGATAAAATGCATAATCGTTACTACATTATATATTATTTATATATCTACATACATAATATTTCATAAGTACTGTTTGATATGAAAAGGGGGGTGGGTGCGTATTTTCACTTTTGCTAACTCGATATAGATGTAACAATTAACATGGGGTCTGAAGACCCTTTCAATTGTTCAGATTTTGTATACTGTTGATATTCTATTAATAACTTCTTGATTTCCTGTGCTAGAGGAGATAATCTACAGTTTATGTTCGTGCATAGTGACAATTATATGTGACAGCTCACGTGACTTGTTGATTTTTCTCCTCCGTTAAACCGGTAAATAAATCAAATAAATGTCATTCCATTTGTCCGAGGGACCCCATTTGTCACCAACAATTCTTCTTTCTTCCCGCTGTGATAGACAGACACAAACATAATAATACAGAACGATGGATACTTTTGGTGGCTCGCCCACCATACTTCCCCCCCCCCCTCTACACATCTTGATGGGGAGCCGTACGTAGAATATGATACCGACAACCAACTTCGTGTGGGTGGAGAGCAGTAAATGAACCAAAGAGTGAACTGTTCAATCAGAATAATAGCCACACCTGCTGGCCAATCATATTCGAGACACCGCTCATCGTCTTCACTTACTAAGTATAATTCGTATTCGTTGCAACTCTTTATTCATCAATTTACACAATTAACGGGAACTTATCATCTTTTACAATATGTCAATCAATAATACTTGATATAGTGAGTATCCCGGTAATAAAGGGAATAAAGAGGGAAGGGAAGGTTTACAGTAATTAATTAATTACCACTGGAATAATAGTTGCTACTTCCTTTGACCACGCCATAAGATTGTAATGATTAATTGTTGAGAAGTGTGTTTCTCCATTGTATCGGAGTTTTATATATAAATACACTGATTTCTGTATATTTCTTGCATAAGTATAACTTTTTTCTTTCATTTACTCTTATTACTTTCTACATTTCACTAATATTCCCTTCAGACATATACAAATATACAAATATACATTCGTCATGGCTGGTACAAAGATTAAAGTAGCTAATCCTATTGTGGAAATGGATGGGGATGAACAAACAAGAATCATTTGGCATTTAATTAGAGAAAAATTGATTTTACCATTCCTTGATGTAGATTTAAAATATTATGATTTATCAATTCAATATCGTGATGAAACAAATGATCAAGTTACTACAGATTCCGCAGAAGCTACTTTAAAATATGGTGTTGCAGTTAAATGTGCAACAATTACACCTGATGAAGCTCGTGTTAAAGAATTTAATTTAAAGAAAATGTGGAAATCTCCAAATGGTACCATTAGAAATATCTTAGGTGGTACAATCTTTAGAGAACCAATTATTATTCCAACGGTTCCAAGATTGATTCCACAATGGGAGCAACCAATAATTATTGGTAGGCATGGTTTTGGTGATCAATATTGTGCAACTGATGTTGTTATTCCAGGTAAAGGGACAGTGAAATTAGTTTATGAATCTGAAGAATCTCCTGATAAAAATATGGATTTAAAAGTTTATGATTATCCTGAAGATGGCGGTGTCGCTATGGTAATGTATAATACAAAGGAATCTATTGAAGGTTTCGCTCAAGCTTCCTTCAAGATGGCGTTAGATAGAAAATTGCCATTGTATTCAACTACTAAAAATACGATCTTGAAAAGATACGATGGCCAATTCAAGGATATCTTTGAAGGTTTATACGAATCAATATATAAGAAACAATTCGAGGACGCAGGTATCTGGTACGAACATAGATTAATTGATGACATGGTTGCACAAATGATCAAATCTAAAGGTGGTTTCATCATTGCTATGAAAAATTATGACGGTGACGTTCAATCAGATATTGTTGCTCAAGGGTTCGGTTCTCTTGGTTTAATGACCTCCGTATTAATTTCACCAGATGGTAAAACTTTTGAAAGTGAAGCTGCTCACGGTACAGTCACAAGACACTATAGACAACATCAACAAGGTAAAGAAACTTCAGCTAATTCAATCGCTTCTATCTTCGCTTGGACTAGAGGTATCATCCAAAGAGGTAAAGTCGATAACACACCAGAAGTCATCGAATTCGGTGAAACTTTGGAAAGAGCAACAATCGATACTGTTCAAATCGATGGTATAATGACTAAGGATTTAGCATTAAACATGGGTAAAACAGACAGATCTGCATATGTTACTACTGAAGAATTCATTGAAGCTGTCTCCAAGAGACTATTAGCAGAAATGGCATAACCCTCCCAACAAAATCTACATACTTATTTACAAAATATTATAATATATATTCAGTTCAACATCTACCATCATATCTGTCATAATGTCACACTGTCATTTACAGAAGTTTTGTCCGATACCCATTACCCGCACAAAGTGAAAATTTTTTTTGTGGGCCTATTGATCATCGGAACAAACCGTCCCTCTTTGGCTTTCAGTCTGCTGAAAATTTTTCAGTGAAACAAAATTTTTTTGTTCAGTTCCCGATGCCCAAGGAATCACTAACAGGTTAATACCCCCAGCATCGACTGTAATTGGCAATTGATAACTAGTATATAACAAAGTACTTTAATATATTTATATTTGCGATACACACTAGTAGTAACACAACTCCTTGAATACTTCCCAACGCGATATGTCTCAAGAATACGTTATTAAACCAGAAGATGCAGGTGCTTCTACCAACACCGCAGAATGGCCATTATTATTGAAAGATTATGATAAATTATTAGTTAGAAGTGGTCATTATACTCCAATCCCAGCTGGTTCTTCTCCATTAAAGAGAGATTTAAAATCTTATATCTCCTCAGGTATCATTAATTTAGATAAACCATCCAATCCATCCTCCCATGAAGTTGTCGCTTGGATTAAACGTATTTTACGTTGTGAAAAGACTGGTCATTCCGGTACTTTAGATCCAAAGGTTACAGGTTGTTTAATCGTTTGTATCGATAGAGCCACTAGATTGGTTAAATCTCAACAAGGTGCTGGTAAAGAGTATGTTTGTATCGTTAGATTGCATGATGCTTTAAAGGATGAAAAGGATCTAGGTCGTTCTCTAGAAAACTTAACTGGTGCTTTATTCCAAAGACCACCTTTAATTTCTGCTGTTAAGCGTCAATTACGTGTTCGTACAATTTATGATTCTAATTTGATTGAATTCGATAACAAGAGAAACTTGGGTGTCTTTTGGGCTTCTTGTGAAGCTGGTACTTATATGCGTACTTTATGTGTTCATTTAGGTATGTTATTAGGTGTCGGTGGTCACATGCAAGAATTGCGTCGTGTTAGATCTGGTGCTTTATCAGAAAATCAAAATATGGTTACTTTACATGATGTTTTAGACGCTCAATGGGTCTATGATAACACTAGAGATGAATCTTATTTAAGAAAGATTATTAGTCCATTAGAAACTTTATTAGTTGGTTATAAGAGAATTGTCGTTAAGGATTCCGCAGTTAACGCTGTTTGTTATGGTGCCAAATTAATGATGCCAGGTCTTCTACGTTATGAAGAAGGTATTGAATTATACGATGAAGTTGTCTTAATCACTACCAAGGGTGAAGCCATTGCTGTTGCTCACGCTCAAATGTCTACCGTTGATCTAGCTACCTGTGATCATGGTGTCGTTGCTACTGTTAAGAGATGTATCATGGAAAGAGATCAATATCCAAGAAGATGGGGTCTAGGTCCAGTTGCTCAAAAGAAGAAGCAAATGAAGGCTGATGGTAAACTTGACAAATACGGTCGTGTTAACGAAAATACTCCAGAAGAATGGAAGAAGGGTTACGTTTCTCTTGAAAAGAATGAAAACTCTGCCACTGAAACTTCTACTCCATCTGCTGAAACTCCGTTAATCAAGGAAGTTGAAAAGAAGGAAGTTAAGGAAGAAGAAACTGAAGAACCAAAGGAAGAAAAGAAGGAAAAGAAGGAAAAGAAAGAAAAGAAAGAAAAGAAAGAAAAGAAAGAAAAGAAGGAAAAGAAAGAGAAGAAGGACAAAAAGGAAAAGAAGGAAAAGAAAGAAAAGAAGAGAAAGGCAGAAGATGATGAAGAATCTGACAAGAAGAAGAAGAAATCTAAGAAATGAATTTTTAAAAGCTAATCCGCATACTCCATTCATATATGACAAAGTTATAAGTCAGTTTCTCAATAAACAGAACTTTGTTAATCTATATATTTTCATACTGTATTTTATTTTATAAGTCTACTTAATATCAATCAATATATCATAAATCATTAAAACATCACAAAAACTAAATGAAAGGAATGGTAAGTGTGTTTAGAAAAAATGTCTTATATATCATATATATAGTATTGTGATTAATCGGATTTTTTACATCTACTGTCTGACAAATATAGTGGCCTCATATGAATAATTCAATAATTGAACAGTAACATTATTAAAAAATAACCACAATAACAAATTTTCTGATGATTTCAATGAAATGTCACCAATCAATGCATTTGTAAACCTTATGTAACTATTGATTAACGTATTCGCAGAACATGTAGTACCAGATACAAACTCCAAAAATTTCAGCATTAATATATTGAAAGGATTATCCATTTGACCTTCTTGATTTGCAGGACCCCCATCTTCTGTCGTTGGTCTATCTTTAAATAGCAACATAATATTTTCTTGCAAGAAATCTTTGATGGATTTACAAACATCATGATGTTTATCTGTACTAACCATCTCGTAGATGTCATCTAAATTAATTGCATCCCAATCTCTCTGCATATCACCTCTGAATGCGTCAAAACTATCCAGAAGCTTCAGGATAAATTTATCCAACTTTAACAATTTCTTAATCAAAGTAGCAAACTCTTTTGCAGTACGGGTCTTAGATTTTCTTAATGCCGCTGGTAGTTCCATGGTCATGTCTGAAATTTGTTTTGGGTATTTCTCTACGAAACTTTCTAGAGATTTTGTAGCTTCAGATGTTGTTTCACTGGAACCATCTTCACTTATTACTAAATTTGAAAGATATTTAGCCAAAGATATGTGTGTTATTCTATCACATTGAGCAATCCAGCCATTTAATTCTTCTGAAATTAATAAGTTATACATCTGTGGAGAAACTGAACCAGTATGGAAAAACAACAAATTGGTAGCAAGTGATTCAAATCTCAGGAATTTAATGTTATCAAAAATCTTATTGCAATAGATATGATACAGAGATTCTAATGAAGAAACCATGTCCGGATCGATGTTACTGTTCAAAGACGATTTTGGAATTGGTGGTAGTGAAAGCTTGTACAGTTTAGACAAAACAAGCTCATTTTTAAAAATATTTGGCAGAACATTTTGTAAAGATAACGATGAAGTTTCTACGGTTGTTATAGTTACTTCGGATTTCTTGATTTTCTTCTTTTTTTTATCAGTTTTGCTTTTCTTAGTGGCAGATCCGTCTATAATAGTATGTTCGACCTCCTCACCCTTACGTTTGGAGTGGTTATCCTTATCTGCCTTTGGTTGTGGTTCATCTAGAGCTGGTAAGCTTTCGTTTACCTCCACTTTTATAGCATTTGCTTCAGGGGAATTTGGTTTACTTAAGGGTGGTGTAACGTTAGTGCTACTGATATCCATATCCTCATCAAGTGAATCATTACCGTCTGAATGTAACAATCTTAAGCCACAATAATGATATTTTGATTGACCTCTCATACCTAGTCTTCTCGTTGTTAAACCAGGGAATATAGTTCTAATTAGCTTCCCAAGAGAGGCTTGCGATAATGGTTTCAAATTGTATTGTGCGCAAGACGATGCATATTGTGCAAATATTCTACCTCTTGGCACATAGCTATCATGTTGCGATTCACAATTTTTCATCAGCCATAACAATGCATAAACTTGCCTTTCTCTTTCCTTTTTCTGTTCTAATGCTTGAATAGACGATTTTGTCTGGATTGCAGGATTTATATGCAAAACATCTAATTCGGCTTCTTTCACTATTGAAGCGTACTCAGATATTGGTTTATCTAAGTATTTTTCAGCGATTGATTTGGCTACCAATTCTTGTGTGTTTCTTCTTGAAGCTAATAGATTATTATTAATCTTTGTCTTTGTGGTAGGATTCGGTTTAAATGCAAATGTCTTTTGGATGCTCCCTCCAGCAGCTGGAGATGGAGAGGAACCCTTACTGTCGTTATTTGGTTGTTTTGTCGTAGATGCTATATTCTTGTCATTATGAGATTCGATGTGTCCATAATTGTTCGTTTCATTTATGGTATGCTGTGGGGTCGTAAAAGGTGCAAGTTTTTGTTGCCCTTGGTATTCGTTGTTTTTCTTTTCATTTAAAGCAAGTAAGTTTTGTTGGTTGTCCTTTAATGTATTGATTGGTAGTGGGTTTATAAGTGGATGTGTTCTCACTGTTTGTGGCGATTCGCCAATAAATGGGGCGGTTTGAAAAGTAGATAAACTTGATGGGCCCCTACTAAGGTTATTCAATTGATTGTAATACGGTGTATCATGTGTCTCTTTCAAAACAATATTAGTGAGAGTATTATCATTGGATACACTTCTGTTATATGATGTAAGTCCTCCGATTGGGGCGTTAGAATGTTGGGATAAACTTCTACCTTGAGGTGATATTGTACCTGCCTTCGGAAGACTCGGTAACATTGGTCTACTATTTATATCACCTGTATAGTATGAATTAAAATTCTGTCCCTGTGGAATAATGTTGAAACTCTTATCGTCACCCATTCTGGTGGTATGCATAGCAGCAGTATCGTCTGCACCATCTTCATGTGTCTGTAATTGATTCTTATCTGATGAATGAATCAAATTATAAATTGATGAAGTAGTTCGTTGATAACCAGGAATATTATTCATATTTGGATCATTACTACTTGATGGATCATGGGCCATGGTTATGGTTGGTAAAAATGTATGAAACTTGATCAATCTAAAGATGGTTCATGTAAAATAATTGTCAGCAATATATTAAAAAAAATTGCTTGACAGATCAGTTATCCTACGTAGAATTAGTCTTTAAAAAAGGATAAATCGTTTTCTCCTCTAATTGGATATAAGATTCAGTGAAAATGTTTCTTCAATGAAATCTATTGTTTTGATTCAATGAACAAATCGGAACTGATAAATAGTAGTTTATTGAATAACAGATACAATAAAAAATATCAATACTAGAAGCTAGAATAAATTTTATTTGCTGGTGCAATTATCCTTTTCTTAAATTGAAGTTATAAATGTAGGAAAAAAAATAAAGAGTGAGAAAATTCAGACATTTAACGCATCACCTCCTAAAAATTTCCCTATGGTAACGATTATTAATCTTCATGGTAGCTTACTCAAAATTAACTTGGACTGCACCGTCGCGCATAGCAACAGCACCAAATTTATTCGTTTTTCTGGTTTCTATGAAAGTAACTAAATTCTTGAGTTAAATTTGATACAACAAAATACTGTAGCTTACAATTATTCTTTTACGAAATGCATCCGTAGAGGTACAAAAGTTTGATCTTTCTACTGTAGAATCTGTGGAAGAATGCAAAAAATGAATGAAAATTTTATTCGGTCTCACGCGGTCACAGGAGTCTACTAACCGTTAAATTGTTTGCATTTTTTTCGCAACTTTTTCATCGTTACTATGGCAAATTTAACAAAAAGAAAAGACAAATTAATTATTAATTAGAAGGTTGTGTTTTCGTGTAACATTTTCTATTTTAAGTGTCATAAGATATATGTCAGAATCTACGACTACCTGAGGGAATCCTTTAGTGTCGCAATAGGATTGTTATTTCCTGGGAGTAGTAGTATATATATAAAGACGTAATAAGTCATGGACGTCAGAGGAGTAAACCATAAATTATAAATATTAACACCGTGTTCAGACGGTACGTACTATGTTGAATTTCTAATTAATAATTCCATAGATTATTATTCATAATAATATCATTGTCACTTATCATTATTTTTTTATAAATAGCGAGCAATAAACTCTGTAGAAATTAGTTAGCGACTACATTCTACCGAATGGGTATGTGATCAGTCACCCATCATGTAAGTAATTAGAAATACGACGTTTGCGTTAATTGAAACTATTAAATATTTTAACTTCATGTTGCAAATTTTTAATGTTGCAAAATTTGTAATTTCTAAATTTTCTCTTATCTAACTATCTATCACATCATGAATACTCTTTATTATTCATAATTTGCTATATAATGTTAAGGATATCGAACAAATCACACGTACTATAGCAGTACTTAATTCACATTTCTCGTCACTTTATAATTCCTCTGTTCATGTACTCTTATGTTAAATGTCACATATTTGATTGTTTAATATTCTATATTTTAAATTCCAATAGGTTCCTTTTCTTTCTCTGAAGTAATTATTTCCAAATTCAAGTTAAATATTTCCGCACAAAAACTGTCTGGCTTTTATACTTTTTTTATAGTTAAAATTACTATAGGATTAGCCGCCCATAGATCCAAGTATTCCGATTGATCAAATGTTTATACTGTGACCAGTCTTGTTCGTGCATAGTTACAGACCTGCAAATTTTACCCGCCCGGACTGAAAAAAATTTTTTCTGTCGCTGTGAAAATTTTGTTCACAATACAGAGATGCGATGAGCATCGGTATATATCAACTATAAGAGATGAGATGAACATATAAAGCAATTGGCATTTCTTCCTTATATTTTTTTATTTTGGTAATCCTTGTAATACATCAAGCCGTATACCAATCACTATGTCTACTGAACCAAGTACAAAGTTAAATTCTACCCCAGAGATTCTTTTACGTAAGAGAAGAAACGCCGATAGAACTAGATTAGAGAAGCAAGAATTAGCTAGGCAAAAAAACGAGGAAAGAAAAAAGACTAAACAAAAGAATAAGAAAAGATTTATTAGAGCTGAAACTTTAGTCTCCAAAACCTTGGCTACAGAAAGAGAAAAGGAGAGAATAAAGAGAATCTCTAAATTAGAATTAAATAAGACCAAAAAATTAAATGGTGCTGATTTGGATACTATTCATTTACCATCTGAAAGGGATTTTATCTTAAAGATAACAGAAAAGCCAGTCTCTGAAGATAATGAATTAGGTGAAAATGATATCGATGAAGATGATGAAGAAGGTAACATTATTAAAGAAAAAATTGTTTACAATGGTGAACCAACACTTTTATTCGTTATTAGAGTTAGAGGTCCAACTGCTGTTAATATTCCAGCTAAAGCTTTCAAGATTCTAACTTTGTTGAGACTTACTGAGATTAATACCGGTGTATTTGTTAAATTAACCAAAACCGTATATCCATTATTAAAACTTGTTGCTCCATATATTGTCATCGGTCAACCATCTTTATCCTCTATACGTTCAATTGTTCAAAAGAGAAGTAAAATCATGTACAAAAGACCTGAGGAAGCAGAAGAGAAAGAAATTCAATTAAACGATAACAATATCATTGAAGAACAATTAGGTGAAACAGGTATCATTTGTATGGAAGATATCATTCACGAAATTAATACTATGGGTGAATCCTTCCAAGATGTTACATTCTTCTTATTGCCATTCAAATTAAATAGAGAAGTATCGGGTTTCAATTCTTTAAACAGATTAAAGAGATTAAGACAAAAGGAACAAGAATCCAAATACCGTCACCATTCCAATTCTTCTGTCGCACCAATTGTCCAAGTCGATATTGATGAATTGATTTCCAAATTGAATTAAAAAAAGATATTATACTATATTTTTGTATTTTTGCGCCTTGTTCTTAACATTTCAGTCATCATCATATAGGAAGCTCACTGTCACTTCCCGGTTTTGTACATTAGTCCGTCACATATATATCTATAATACGTATCCTTACATAAAATAATAGATGTGTCACAAATTATCACTTGTCCCATTTGCAGCACCAGGAGTGCTCTTAGACTTCGAGATCAAAATCAAATGGATCAAGTTCCCACTTCATCACTGTCTGCCACAATTCCACCCGCCGCGCCGTCAACGGATGGCACCGTTCCATGAGACGCAGCCCGGTACCGGAGCCAGCCAGCGGTGAAGCTGAAATTTGTGACAACTATTTTCTTTTCAACGCTGCAGAGACCCAATTGTTAGGGGGCCACCAGGAAGTACTTACCAAAGAATCGATGCTATCTACGTACGTACGCACTTAGTTCGTTGAAAGAGTTGCAGTTGCATTAGAACAAATTGGTTCAAGAACGGATAAGTGTCACCAACTTTTGTCCTGGAAAGGTGGTTTAAATGTGACTCAAATCGATTAGTTTCCTGCTGTTGTGAAATTTTTCACAAATCATATATAATAACACAATTCTTTTCGCATTTCCTTACAACGTTAATTTCCCTTGAGACTTCTTTTGTTATAACTTGTATTCACTTCTAACTGATATCAACATACAGATATAACTTATCTTCAAACTCACTCACACATGCGCGTTTAGCATACAATGACTACTATTACTAAAAATATTGTTGTCCTACCTGGTGATCACGTAGGTACCGAAATTACCGAAGAAGCTATCAAGGTTCTTAATGCAATCAGTGAAGCTCGTCCAAATATTAAGTTTAATTATCAACATCATTTAATTGGTGGTGCAGCAATTGACGCTACTGGTGTTCCATTACCTGATGAAGCATTGGAAGCCTCTAAGAAAGCGGATGCTGTCCTATTAGGTGCTGTCGGTGGTCCAAAATGGGGTACTGGTTCAGTTAGACCAGAACAAGGTTTATTAAAGATTCGTAAAGAATTAGGTTTATACGCAAATTTAAGACCATGTAATTTTGCCTCTGATTCCTTATTAGATTTATCCCCATTGAAACCAGAATACGCTAGAGGTACAGATTTCTGTGTCGTTAGAGAATTAGTCGGTGGTATTTATTTTGGTAAGAGAAAGGAAGACGATGGTGATGGTGTCGCTTGGGACAGTGAACAATACAGTGTCCCAGAAGTTCAAAGAATTACAAGAATGGCTGTATTCATGGCTTTACAACATAACCCACCTTTACCAATTTGGTCTCTAGATAAAGCTAATGTCCTAGCATCTTCAAGATTATGGAGAAAAACAGTTGAAGAAACTATTAAGAATGAATTCCCAACATTAACTGTCCAACATCAATTGATCGATTCTGCCGCTATGATCCTTGTTAAGAACCCTACTAAATTGAACGGTCTAGTCATTACAAGTAATATGTTCGGTGATATCATCTCCGATGAAGCCTCTGTTATTCCAGGTTCCTTAGGTCTGCTACCATCTGCATCTCTAGCATCCTTACCTGATACTAACAAAGCTTTTGGTCTATATGAACCATGTCATGGTTCCGCTCCTGATTTACCAAAGGGTAAAGTTAACCCAATTGCTACCATCCTATCAGCCGCTATGATGTTGAAATTATCTCTAGATATGGTTGAAGAAGGTATTGCTGTTGAAAAAGCTGTTAAGAAGGTCTTGGACAGTGGTATTAGAACTGGTGATCTACGTGGTACTAACTCAACCACTGAAGTTGGTGACGCTGTTGCTGCTGCAGTAAAAGAATTCTTATAAAGAAAATATATGTAATAGAATCTCATCCCCTTTTATAAAAAAAGTAATAAATGCGTAATGAAAACGATTTTTGCATAAATATAAAAAAAATTATATAATTAAACTTCAACGTTTAGTGTGATATGATATTTACAATATAGTATTTTCTTGTTTTGTTTTCATTTTTAAAATAATTATTAAATAAGGTTTCGTTGTTTACATGAATGCTTAAACGTGTTATTATACCTTTTTTTCCTTTCCTTAATGACCTGACCATTCAATTGAGTCAAGATCTATACCTTCTTGAACCATTTCCCATAGTGGCGATAATTCCCTTAAGAATTTAACTCTTTCAGAGATTGCTTTGATAACATAATCAACTTCGGCTTCAGTTGTGAATCTACCAATACCAAATCTAATAGAGGAATGTGCCATTGCATCATCCTTACCCAACGCATGTAACACATAGGATGGTTCTAATGAAGCAGATGTACATGCAGAACCAGAAGATAACGCAATATCTCTTAGAGCCATCAATAGGGATTCACCTTCAACGTAGGCAAATGAAACATTAATACAACCAGGATAACGATGTAATGCTGACCCATTCAGATTTGTATGATCATTAGCTAATAAACCATCGACTAATTTCTTGGATAATCTTTCAATATGTTTCTTATCGTTTTCGTATTCTGTCTTCATTATTCTAGCTGCCTCACCAAAACCTGCTACATTTGGTGGAGCCAATGTACCTGATCTTAAACCTCTTTCTTGACCACCACCGGATAATAACGGTTCTAATCTCACCCTTGGCCTTCTTCTGACGTATAATGCACCGATTCCCTTTGGACCATAGATTTTATGACTTGAAATAGATAACAGATCGATATTCATCTCGTTAACATCAATTGGAATCTTCCCATATGCTTGAGCAGCATCGGTATGGAAGTAAACTTTATGTTTCTTGCAAATGGAACCGATCTCCTTTAATGGTTGAATAACACCAATTTCATTATTAACGGCCATTACAGATACAAGACAAGTATCCGGTCTGATTGCATCTTCTAATTCTTTCAAATCGACTAAACCATTGGCATCGACATTTAAAAATGTAACGTCGAAGCCCTCATTCATCATAGCTCTAGCAGCTTCGATGACACACTTATGTTCAGTCTTAGTAGTGATAATATGTTTCTTAGTCTTTGAATAAAATCTGGCAACACCTTTCACTACCATATTATTAGATTCTGTCGCACCGGATGTGAAAATGATTTCCTTTGAGTTAGCATTAATAACATCAGCTACATATTCCCTAGCGGCCTCTACAGCTTTATTGGTTTCCCAACCATACGAATGTGTATTTGAATGAGGGTTACCATATAGACCGGTATAGTATTTCAACATTGTATCTAGGACACGAGGATCAGTAGGTGTAGTAGCTTGCATATCCAAATATATTGGTCTTGTACCATATCCCGTATTTTCTCTATATGCATGATTCAAAGCAGTAGTACCTGATGAGATACCATCAGTTGTACTCTTGATTGAATTACTTGCTGTACGAATATTTGTTTGTTCCTTATTAGCTGCTTGTACGTCTGTATGTGTTTCAATAGATAAGCCATCGTCAGATTCTACTGCTTTGGCAACAGTAGATGCAGATGAGGCCAACGATCTTCTTATAGAAGTGTTTCCATTTGGTCTTAATGCATATCTAGAAATAGCAGCTGTAGCAGTCGAGCTAATTCTATGGGCTCTAACAAAGGATGATCTTAGCATAATGCAATATTGTGTAAATAAATAATTGGAATCTGAGATACAACCAAAATTATAGTTATTATAATGATTCTGTACCGTATCGTAATTGTAAAGACAATCTGGAATAACTATGAATTTTCTATTTCTTTTCACTATATCACCCTTAATATATTATAAAGTGCGTGTATATGTATGACTGTGATTTCTAACAATATTATGAAAAAAATAAAGTAGTGAATCTATATAAACAAAAGGAAAAAGGTTCTGAATTTATTACAAATATATATATATATGATGAAAACAATAGCTATATAAATAATTACAACTCACAATAAGAGATGAGCAATCTAACTTAAATGAAAATGTCTTTTGATTTGTAAGCTCTGGGGTCTCCCCAGAGGATGTCCCTCTCTGTATATCTCTTTCAGTTGCTTCTCAGTTGAGTCAATATGCCTTCCGCATCCGCATCAAATCGTTTTTCTTCATAGGTGCAATTCATCTGCGCATGGGAGATCGTCCGCTCTGGGCTTTTAGTAATATTGTTAGCGAATGCAGTGACGGACCGCCACCTGTGCCGCTGTTTCTCAGACAATCTACGACGTCAGTGGAAGGGAAAAAGGGTGTCTGCACGTGACCTGGGACTGCCCGTATGTCACTTCCCACGAACCATCGATAATTGTTATATTCACAATGTTATGAAGAGTGTAAGTCTGCGTATATATGGTGTGAGGTTAGTTCCTGCTTGTGATGATGTAGTTCTTACCGACTCTACGCCTTCTTGCGTATTTCATTATGAATGAGTCTATCTTCATATGTTTTGTGTTTAACTCCTCGATGAAGGGCTCGATGTCTCGTAGATCCCAGGAGGTTTGCAATTTGAATAAGGTCTTGAATCGGTCCTTCGGGTCCTGTGATAAAGATTTTTTGGAAAAATATTGGATCTGTTTCGCTTGCGGTTGATAATAGTTACCCCTTAGCATCGAGATATCGATATCACATGGGAAGAAAGGTGGGAATTGGGATCTCCATTGTAACATAAACTCATCAAATGGTAATGATGATTTACTAACATATTTCTTTAGTGATTGAATACCATACCATTTGGCAATGATAGGACTATTCAATTTCCAGATTTTATCTTCGATTTCAGTATCCTTTATACGGCCAAACTTATTTAAAATAGTCTCAACAACTTCAATCGTGTAGGGATTGAATTCACTATTCATGTCTTTACTAACAGCATCGTACGTTTCCTTGAGGTTCAATTCTTCTAAATTCATTGATTCCGCTAAGACACTCATCAATGTCACATGCAATGCCTTGTTAATAAATTTGGGACTTAGTAAACAGGCTTGACCATTAATTGTACAACCACCTAATGAATACCATTGAATTAAACCTTCTCTCGATGAACAAGGAGAATCCTCTAATAGTTGCTGGAAGCTTGTCTGGTTCGATTTATCTCTCACTTCAAAATTTTGTTCTCCATCATATATTGGTATATTTTCCAAACGTAATCTACCTTCAGTCGCTACAGTTTCATATTCATATGTGGTTCTTGCAAAACCGATATAATCTGTAATTGGGGGAGGTAGCCCGAATGATAAACTTGGATCTATCGTCTTGGAGTTATCATCAACCACCCCCTCGTGCATAAGCATTGACATATTAGAATGATCCTTCTGTCTTAGAAGCCACGTTTTATCCTTGGAACATAGTACCACATGCGAATTGACTTCGTCCAGTGACTTAAATTGCAAATGTTTACGTGACTTGTTGTCATTTAGCAGTTTCATCAAATCATCATTTAATTCGATCAGTTTATAACTAATGGTAGGGTCGTCTGTCTTTAATTTGGAGTATAAATTGATTGACATATTGGCTAATTGAAAATAACGCGTCTCTATCCCTATGCGTCGTCGTGAGTTTCTATTTAACCAAATTGAATAGTTCGAACTGTGACAAACTTCTCTATATACATCGCTATATAGTAAACTTAACAAATTACTGACTAGAGATACCGCTGTGACTCCTTTTGATCCCTGCACTCTCCATTAAGTCTCAAGTATTGCTCGATTGTGTCTTACAAGACAGCTCATGGGTTGTTCACCACAGCGGGAAATCACTGAAAAATATTTCATTGCCGTTTCGGGAAATCAGAACAACAAACAAACAAAGGACTTTCTCGAGAGGGAAAAAAAATGATGCAAATTTGTGAAATGTCATTAATGTATCCAATTCTTTGAATGGAATGTGGCTGTAGAACAAGTTTTCCCTGAATGTTTTTTTGTTGTTGTTTATGTGCTATTCTCATCGAACAATTAATACATCTTTAAATTTCGTGACTTACATTTAGATAGTGTTAACTTATCTTTATATCTGGATCAAAATTGATATTCAATCAAAGAAATATCATTCCCGATAATTAATTATAACTTTAAAATATATATACGTGCATTCAAAATAACAGTTGGTCTACTATGGTTATGGCGGATATAGAAATAAACGAATTCTCGTCTATATATTCTCATGATTCAGAACGAAATAAACATATAGATCATTTGGTTCAAACTACAGATATTCAAGGGTCAAGCACACCTGAAATAAATCAATCAGAAATTCCAAAGAATGAAAATGATATTGTCCTATTTAATAATTACCTAAGTGGTGCAGATGATAGCACAACGTATAATGACATTCAATCATTTAGTAAAATTAAATCATATTGGACACAAGACGTATTCGATAACTCAAAAATATATACCAGTTACGATGACCTAATATGGGGTAAATTTGTTTTATGTATACATCATAGCAAGGATACATACAATTGCTTAATGATGGATGATTTTGGTATCAGAGAACTGCTAAACATTAGAACATCGCTGGAATCATTATATTATGGAGCTGTTGAAGGTTTAAACAGTGATGACAAAAATTCAGAAATCAAAAAATGTATCGCTATTCTTTTATTAAGACGCTACTCAGAATTATCTTCAATACAAAAAATTGAACTAAAGTCATTGTATCCAACAAGATCGATAGAACAATATGATCCAGCTCACGCTGGTCAAGTAGCTAGTGGGTGCATCGAAGTGAAAGAGGTGACGGCTTCCAAGTTTGGAGAAAGATTGATTTCACAGGGTTTTCTAGATAAGCATATTGTTAAATCAACCCTGATAGATGTGATATATGAAAGTAAAGAATCGACAATTGAATTAAATAACAGACTTGTATTCCATCTCGGTGAACAATTAGAACAATTATTTAATCCAATTACAGAATATTCTCCCGAACAAACAGAGTATGGATATAAAGCTCCTGATAACGATATTGCAACAGAAACGGATACGCAATTAGTTGAAGCGATTTGTAATGAGTTATTGGAAGTCCAATCTAACTTCACATTTAATTTGGTGGAATTTTTACAAAAATTCTTAATTACTTTAAGGGTTCAAGTTCTTAATAATGAAATTGAGGGTTTATCTACTGTAAAACTGAACCGTTTATTCCCCCCTACAATTGATGAAGTTACTAGAATTAATTGTATTTTCCTAGATTCCTTGAAGTCAGCTACTCCATTCGGTTCATTCGAAGTATTAAAAGCTTGTAATTTAACGATACCCTATTTTTATAAAGCTTACACCAGGCATGAAGCAGCTACTAAAAATTTTAGTAAAGATATTAAACTCTTCATTAGAAATTTTTCTGATATAATGCCAAATAAGGATATTTATACGGAGATGAAATTAGAAACAATAATAAAGGGTCCTCAAGAAAAAATGCTAAAATTGAAATTAATAATAGACAGACTATACAAGAAAAAGGTATGGTCAGCAGAAAATTCAAATAATGCCAAAAAATATTATGATAATATTATCGATATTATTAACTCTTTTGGACATCTTGAAGCTCCGATGAGTTCATACAATACAAGAGTTTTCACACCTTCTGGTAAGATTTTAACTGAATTAGCAAAAGGTTGGCCTGTAGAACTTCAATATAAGTGGTTAAAAAGACGGATAGTTGGTGTGTTTGATATAATTGACTCCAATAATCCATCCAAAAGAAATTTACTAGTAATATTTAGTGATTATATTGTATTTCTGAATATTTTGAATTACAAAAAGTACTATACCTCAGATAAATCAAACAAAAAGCCACTGATATCAGATATCTTGATGAATTCATTAATAAATGAATTGCCGTTGCCCCCAAAGATTCCTAAATTAGAAGTGGAAAAATATTGCTACATCAATGATATCCATACCTCTGTAACAAATGGAGATATACTTAGATTTGATGCGATCCGTGGGAAAGGTAAACAACCATTCTCAATGGTATGTCAGTTAGCTTCAAAAACTAATAGTGCAGATGATATTGCCGATTTGATCACAAAAGCCAAGATTTTAGAAAAAGACACTGCATTCCATTTATTTAAATCAGTGATTAAGGAATCGACATTATATTTTACTGCACATGAGCTAGAATCATATAATACCGAAAGGATAAAATCCAAATTTGGTCTATTTTTGAACATGGAACCCTCAAATGAACTTTTAATTTCCAACGATTTACACTCCGCTGCATTTGCAAAGTTTACGGATCCAGAAAAATCAAATATGGTTAAGCTTACCGTCATTAGAAGACATGATCGGTTGAGTTCGAAAACAGATACTATTCCAGCTGACGATATTGTTTGTACCTTAATGCAACAATTATCCAGTGATATTCCAATCTGTTACTCATCGATTCTATCGGAAGATGCCATGAAATTAGTCTGCGTTAATAATATTGTAACAAATAAAGTTATAGAAGAAGAATTGTTCGAAAATATAACTGATGATATTTCAACTCAAAATATAGCTTCTCAGGTAAATGAAGAAAATAAAAAGTCATATGGTACAATAACTACCTTCAGAAGTGATGTGAGTGATCTGGTTGATGTACCTCATATGAAGGAAGACAAACGTAGAGATGCAGACGGAACGAGCGCAAATAAGGCAAGTGAAACCAAAAAGGAGTCTACGAAGACAAAGGCTCCTAAATCCGCAAAGAAATCTTCGAGGACTGATAAAACAAATCAAAAGAAAACAAGAGCCACAAATAAGAAGACTGACGATAAAAAGTCAACTCCTAAAGAGAGAAAAAATAAAGGATTTTTTGGGGCTGTTAAGAGCATTTTCTCTAATAGTTCAAGGAAAGAGAAAAGAACAATTGGTAAGCCTGTTATTGTTAAACAGAAGACCACTAATAGAGACTTAGAGGTTAAGCAACATATAAAATCAAAGTCGCATCCATTAAGTCCAGTGAAAGTAACGAAACCTTCTGACAGTAAAACCAGTGATGAAAAGTCGAAATTAGAGGAGGTAAAAGTTGAGAAAAATGATAGGAAAGTTGATAAAACAGAGAAAGATGACAATTCAGAGGAGGATGACAAGGTAGAGGAAAGAAAATGTTCCGAAATTTACAATGTTAGAATTAGTTCAGTTGTACATAATATTGAATATACAGGTTCATCGGTAAATACTCAACAAGGAAGTAATAAAACCGAGATAACTAATAGTATTCCTAAAGTAGCGCCTGCGTTTAAAATTATGTCACCCACTAAGGAATTACCAGATATCCCAGTAAAGGTCGAAAATGATGATTTAGTTATCTCTGATGTATCCCGTAGAACGGATTCCTTTGATGAAACAGAAGGTAATGATACCGATATTAAGCTGGCTAACCCTATTACCCATCAGAGCAAGCTCTTTGATAATGACTTATTCGGTGACTTCATTCCTGAAAAGGTACATTCCAAACAACAAGAAATTGAGAAGGCTTCCCCTGAGAAGAAAGATAAAATTGAAGTACATCCTGAATCTTCTGAATTTAAGCTAACACTTAATACTCCAGTTGATATTCCTGCTGAACATAACATTGAACTGCCAACATTAGATGATATTAACTTAGAGCCAAATGACGATATAAACGAAGGGTTGCTTACCGACATTCATGAACCCAGAATAAAGAAGAAAGTTCAGATTTTCCCAGAGATTGCAAACGTTGAGCCACCAAGATCACGCATAAAGTTTGAAAAATCTCCATCCTTTATCGAACTATTCAGAGATATGAGAATTGTTTTAGATGATAGCGACGCCAAGTATAATTGGAAAAGGTTGTCCACCGAAGTGTCTTTGAATGAAAAATATCTGGTGAATAATGAGGTTCCAAGTAGTGAGAATGTAAGTAATAAACATGGTCTTAAAACTATTGTCGAGAGTAATTATAATCTCCCACAGAAACAATCGCCCATGATGAGACTAAGTAATGTTGATCCGGTATCACCAGCAAGACAGAAGGAGTCTCATTCTGAGACCTCGCCATTTAGAGCATTGGCACATAATAAGCTCTCAGATTTAACAGTAAATGATCTTCATAAATTCAATTCAGAAGCAAAAAATGAAAATATTACACTTCGAACACCATTGAAAAACCCTGTTAATAATGCATCGCCAAATATTGGTTCTCCATCTGCTAGAAGTTCGCCATTGAAGACAGGTTCTATCTTCAAGGTTATTAATAAATCACCAACTAGGATTACAAACTCGCCATCCAAGGAAGCAACAATGGAACTTTCGCACAATCTAAAGGAAAATAGAAAGTTCCTTGAACAACAAGCTCTTTCTACTGGAATGAATCTTCAGCCACCGCCTTTAATGAATAGTAAGTCAAATAATATGAACGAAAGAAATATTGCATCTGATTTTTCATTTGCGTCCGATTTCAATGGGGATAGTAATAGAAGATGCGTTAAATTAAATGTAAACTCTAAAGAAGACCTGTTAGATGATACATTTCATACACCTTTAGAAGAACCATCGGAGACATTCTCGGATGCACTGTTTGGTGATATTAATGTGACAACAAACTCAGCTGTCCCACAGTTACCACAAATTCCGGCAAAGCAAACGAATTCTCAAATTGCTGCTGTTGTTGATATTAATAAAAATAGCAGTCAAGGTAACCATAGCAAGGAGAAGGCTGATATTTTAGATGATTTAGAGTTTAGCTCATTTGATATGACATTCAATACCTCAACCACAACGAACGACATGGAGCCCACTGTTCCAACTGATATGAGCAACAGCAAAAATATCTTAGTTGGATTAAATAACAATGATATTCCAAAAATGGATCCCCCAGTTGTGTATAAGTATTCTAAGGAACAATCATTTAACACCAGAAAGAATCTATACAATGACACAAAATATGATGACGATAGCAATGAACCTTTCTGGATTTCACCAAGTAAGGTAGACTTTACTAGCCTAACAAAATCCATAACAAAACCGACAAGAAACGGTACAACACTGAATCCAAATATATATACGGCAGATGCCCACACTGAAACACCAATGAAAAGAAATTTTAAAAGTACTAATAGGGAAATTAACCTAACACAGGATATGTCATTTGCATTTCTAGGAAGTTTGGTTGACATTGATGGTACAGGAGATAATTTAGACGATCAAGCACAAAAAAATGTATCTTCACGTTTACAATTTATCTAATAGAGACATTTATAAAAATTAAATCGCAATATTTATTTTTTTTAGTACATACTTATATACACCAATACATTGAATCACAAAAATGATCATTTTAATTGTAAACTATAATATTGAAGTCGATAATTTGATAATTCTAGATATTACAATGCTAAACATGTACATAAGGTAGTTCTATACTGGACTTAAATTATAAACCCATATGAAAAAGGTAACACCAAAAATATTCACAATATTAACAAAATGTTATAATGTTTCATAAGCTACATAATTATGGACAATATATTTTCAAGGTAGTGCAACTTGATGAATAGATCAATTAGAACGTTGACCGAAACTGACAGATAAGTCTTGACCACCATAGTTATAATTGTTTAACTTATTTACGCATAAATCAGCGCTGTTGATGTCATCATAATCTATAATAGCAATGCCTGTTGGAGAACCTGTAGTATCATATTTTAATTCAGCGTATTGAACTCTACCCAAACTTTCAAATAGTTCATATAAATCATTAGTAGATGTTGTCAAAGGTAAGTTTTCACAATAAACTAAACTGCTTCTTTCACCGTTACCAGTTACGCCTTCTGTAAATTTAGTTGGACCATGTGTAGATTGTTCCTGCGGAGCTTGTGGTATTTGTTGATTGAATTGTTGTTCCGGTTGATTACCAAAGTGGTTTCCACCTTCAAGTTGTTGATTATTTCTATCTTGGAAGAAATCTTGTTGATCATCGTCTCGATAAGACCCACGACGTTCTTGATAGGAGTCACGGCGATCTGGATAAGAGTCACGACGATCTGGATAAGATTTATGACGATCTTGATATGGCTCATTGCGACCGTTGTCATGATGTTGATTAGAGCGACCTTCTCTGACTTCTAGAATTCTACCATCTAGATCATAGCCGTTGAAAGTATCTATAGCTCTATACATTTCTTCTTTAGTTCCATAGAATACATTACCAAACCCTCTTGAGTAACCATTGTAATCTAATTGAATATCTGCCCTCAGAACGTTACCACATTCTCTGAACAGATCTTTCAAATTTTGCCATGAGAATGCAAAAGGTAAGTTAAGGATGAAAACTTCATAAGATTGTGAACGTTGTTGACGTGGTGCATTATAATC
The DNA here is from genome assembly GCA_003708545.1 of Maudiozyma turicensis. Classification (NCBI taxonomy): domain Eukaryota; kingdom Fungi; phylum Ascomycota; class Saccharomycetes; order Saccharomycetales; family Saccharomycetaceae; genus Maudiozyma; species Maudiozyma turicensis. The sequence goes on from PPOO01000875.1 coordinate 24,810, forward strand.
ATAATCCTGAGGATTATTATTTTGATTACCTGAATAAATAGTGTCTTCACGGGTGTTGTTACGGTAACCATCATTAGGTTGAATTCTATCCAACATGGAAGGTTCATCACCACGCTTATTTGGTGGAGGTTGATCTTGTTTAATAAATAGCTCACGACCCATGAATTCTACATTATTGAATCTACTGATGGCTTCATCGACAGCCTGTTGGTTTGTAAATTCAACCGTACCCATACCTTTATGACGACCTCTTCTTGTAATAATTTCAGTAGAGACAATATCACCTGCAGATTGAAAGAAATCCCTCAGATCATCTTCTGTACAATCAAAGGATAAATTACCAATAAAGATACTGTTATCATATATTCTTTCTCTCTTTGGAGGCATATCTCTAAAGTCATCGCGTCTACCACCAAACGAATAACCACTACCACGACCTCCACGGTAACCGCCACGGCCACCACGGAAGCCACCATGACCACCTCTTCTACCATGGAAACCCCTTGCACCAAATCTACCATAGGTATCATTACGATCTATGCTCCTACGACGATTGGAAGGAGATCTGGATCTACTACGTTGATGACTATATTCATTGTTATACCCTAAAGCTTGGTCCATCTTTATAATGATTATGTGTATACTTTCTTTAAGTTGATACAATATACTGCTAGCTGAGCTGAACTGAGAAAAACTATGGCCTATACTAGAATAAATTCAATGATTGTTAATGTAAAAAACTTTATAACTTTACCAGTGCGCTTGCATGATACAAATTTTGTATTTACGAAATGTCATTGTTGTTGTTTAGTTTGACACTTCACGAAATGAAACTTTGTTCTCGCCCTTCCAGAGGAAGACTGAAAAATTTCACGAAAAAAAAAATGTTTTGGCGGCGATGGTCGGTTATTAGTTAGTCGTGCACAGTGATATGCAAACAGAAATTTTAGTGATTATGATGATAGATCACTTCTTTGCAGGTGTTGCTGAAGCCATTGGGAAGGGTAGTACTAATCTTCTTGGTACCTCAGTTTCTTTGTCGACTTCTTCCTCACCTTCGAATCTCAATCTACAAGTACCGTCCCTTTTATTACCGATGACCTCCGCTGGATAGAAAGTTGTAGTTTCAGGGTATCTTGCCAGAACTTTTGTGCCTGGAGGATAATTTAAAGTCTTGGATTTTATACTTGCATTTTTCAAAGTTGGAATCAAGATCAATTCTTTCCAACTGCATTTGAATACTTTACCGGTATTACCTAATTCATCAGGTTCAGGATCACGTACCTCGTATCTAATCTTGTCACTGTGGACCTTGATGACTTCACATTGAAACCATTCACCATCACCACTTTTGCGCGGTTTGTATGCAACTTCGGATCCAACAATGATAGGTTCCGGTGAATTATATTGACTGATCCAATATTGTCTACCACCATTGTTATCGATTTCGTTTGAACCGGAAACAGATGGGTCAGATTTACCTAATGGAGAAGCAGCTGGAACACCACTTGTTGAACCTGTAGAAGGTTGTTGGTTTTCTTTACCTTGTGACTCAAGTCTTTGCTGTTCCAATAGTTCTGCTAGGTTTTTAGATGCAGACTCCAATGATCCACTAGCTTTATTAATGTTTTGAATATGTTCTTGAAATTGCATTAGATATGTTTGCAACTGATCATCCGGTAACGAATCGAAATTCATACGTTTTAACATCGTATCATCATCGAATTGTACAACTTCATTGGCATTGTAGATGTCTTGCAATGAGGATATAACTAATCGCCAATAATTTTCAACCATTGTAACGTTGGATAATTGAGTTTATTTGTTCTTGGTGAGTTCTGGTTGTAAATATATCTGGAAACAGTGTTTTAATATGGTTAATATCATGAGTTCTCATGTGTCATTTATTGTCGACCGTCTCTTGTTGTCAATTGTTCATTGTTGTTGTTGTTCAACCGTGAAAGTGAGATTCGCTTCGTTAAGAGAACAAATTCGGCGGTGCGTAAAAAGTGTCAGTGTCAGTAATGAAGGTAAAAGAATAACAGTAATTAGTTCGTGATATGAGAAAGGGTATAGTCGGGTTGCAAATTCATATGTGGTTTTGGTAATTTGGAAGGTAATTGACTATTTTTTTGGAAAATTATGTTCTGAGACATTTTTCAATATTGTATTGAGATGTAGTGTACCTTCATAGAATTATCGATATATTTTGGGATAAAACAAATGATATTATAAATGTAAATATGTTATTGATTTCTGTGTTTATGTATGTATATGGTATATATAATAGAGTATAATTGGGTACATTGTTCATTTATATGACTGTTGCCTTTAGTCGACAATGGTCTGAACAACCGCATGTATTCTTCTAAAGCAGTATCGTGATGTATCATAGCAAAACAATGAAATTGTCAATTATTTCGAAAGTAGCTGCTAGATATAAATACGTAATGAACCGATATATAGCTGTTGGTGTTTGGTTCTAACAGTCTCTTTCCTTATTAGACTATACCGTTGTATATGCTGCGGTAACTGTACTTGTGCATTCATAAAAATTATAATCAGGTTTTAACCTTGAGGAATGATGCATCATTGTATTAACTTTGTTTCTAGAAACAATAATTCATAAGTATTTTTGTTACACTATTTGTAGATTCGATAAGGAATCCACGTGCTAGTCCGTGGTTATTTCTTCTCATTTGGAAAAAATACACAAATCTACCTCTAGTATAAGGGAAATATCTTCTCTGTATCGTAATGTTTCACTTATAGTGTCTATGAACAGACTCGTAAGAACACATATAATCTGACTTCGCTTGATAATGAAATCAGTGAAACAACCTATCATTCATCTAAGTTAAAACCTGCATACAGTTAATATAGATTCTAGATAAGATCTGCCTCAGAATACACAAGAGTATATTCTGATAAAGAACGTAAATGTTACATCCCGACATTAACAGATTTGAAAAGATTTGTAAAATGATAATCTCAGTTGTTATTAACTTTCGAAGTCGCCGACATTTGTATGGGGTTCCTACAATATATCAATGTCACTGCTTGGAATGACAGAGTCAGTCGTTACTGTTCGTGGAAATCATGAATAAGCACATCCTGGGTAAAATAGAATCACACTTATTAATCTGTACTATGAGTATTTATGCACAAATGATGTACGTAAATAAAACTCTTAATTTAGCTCCACTTAGTTGATATTGGTGAATATAATAAGTCGATCAGGATTCTAAAAAAGAAATATAAAAATACATAAAGAAATAGCTTCTCCATTACATTAGCATATCTCTTAATTGATATCTCTTGTAAATGTAAGAATTTTTCTCTTGAAAAGAAATTTCACGCTGGTACGCACTAACATTAAACCAATCATTACTACTCGATGGCTGTCAGGTTGCTTAGGTCAACGAAGTCAACAAATGGCAACAACCTTATAAATAGGTAGTATATTTAATTATATATGGTGGAAATCCTCTTTTCTAATAGGTTGAGCTTTAGGTTCAGTGATATTTTGGAGATATTTATTATTATTTGTTTTGGCGGGAAATAATTGTGAGCGATTTAAATTTGATAATCTAGCCATTTTGATAGAAGATATAACTATAACAATTTTATAAGTAAGTTTCTAATTTTTTAAAACCAGTAGTTATAAAAAATTAATCCACTTACATAGAAAGAAATATTAAATTTCGTTAATACAAGTTCAAACTTCTTTCTTCTTATACTAATTTACAGTATTTGACGTAACGGATTATTCAAATATTATTTCAGTCTGTTCACTAACTTGCAGTCGAGTCAAAATATCAGATCAGACCATTTATATAATCTGTCGCTCGTGATTAGTTGAGCTATACAATTCGCGTCGGTGATATCTTATTTCCGTTTCAGCCCGATGTTCCAGCAAATATTAAGTGCAGCAGATATATGATTCGTTAATATTTACATAAATAGTAGTAACCTGTAGTACTTTTCCAGCTATTATACTTGTAAAACTATCTTGAGTTCAATAAAAGTAAGCAAAGAATTAGTACCATATACAACAGAGTTTATAATATTTTATTTCTGCTCGGCGCTTAAAATGGTACTAAACATATACTTCAAGTAAACAAAAAAACGATAGTGATAATCAAAAGAAGTTGATTTCACTGGAAGATGATTCTTGAGGGACATTTTAAGTTAATTAACACAATATTTGATATTGGAAAATCTGTTGTAAATTTAAAATGTATTAATTTAAAAACAAAAACTGCAAATCTTGATCAAAGCACATAATCTATAGGATATTTAGATCTAAAAAAAAGAGATCGACTAATGAACAAGGATAAGTATTCTGTTGCAAATTAATGTGATGATTAGGTTCTATTCTTTGTCAAGTCTACATGAAAGTTGTATTTTGAATATCAATTCATAGGCCTGTGGTCTTTTTAGTAAACAAATGCAGCTGCTTTGTAATATCTTTTGGATGATGAACTATTTCATCAATCGAAAAGTCATTCTTTTCATATAATACTGAAATCAGTAATTGCTAACTGTAATTTTTCAATAACAGAATCATTGAAATCTTGCACCTTTCCAAATATTATTGATATCATTATTCTATGATATAAATTACAAGCACAATTTCTGTTGAAATATTTGAGTCTTCACACCCATCATGTCTGAGTTATTGTTCATTTGATTTGAGATCTAGTACTTATAGGGATATATACTAGACTTAAGATATCTTTCAGTTCCCATGGGTTATGCGATTCAGCATTTATGAAACTTAACAAAAATGTGAAATAGGTACCTATTGGATACTTGAACAGAGAACAAAAATCCTCCACATGGTATCACGGTTCATATGATGTTCAAATATACAGATCGTGAAATAACTAAAATTCTCAATAGGCATGACACCAGGAGAAGATGAACATGAATTATGCTGGCTCGGTTACATTGAGTGACACTAGAATAATCATGGGGTACTTTGAACTGCTTCCTCAATTTTTCCAACCACAATTTAGAAGAACGCATACTTCAAAAGGATTTAGAACTGTGCCAAAATTACTTGGTTCACATGCTCACAATTGAGACGATTTTTGTTGGAATTTCTTAGTAAAATAAGTACATGAAAAACATAAAATGTTTTAGAAATATAATAAGATAAAGATGAATAAATTTGATGATGTTCGATATTTAAAGATCTATAAGAAAAGAGAATGAAAGTAATTGTAAAACTTGAATAATTTCTGCAAAGATGGTATTGGAGATTTATAATCACAATATAATGAATCCAATATTATATAAAAGGAATCAATATTTCAAGTATGTAGAAATGACCAGCGGAACAAAAAGGGTTAGAACTAACTAAGAGTTAGAGTTTTTGTAATGTGGTAGTTATTAGAAATATGTAGTACCACATTATGGGTGTTATCCTGTGCAACATTGTAGTATTCGGTCCCTCTACAAGGGTTATATCGCTATGTGCTTATAATATGGATATAGAAACTTAGAACCTC
>PPOO01000879.1:0-19556 GCA_003708545.1 Maudiozyma turicensis
GCTAAGTAGAAGAATTGCATGAAAAACGTAAAATAGAATAGGAATAAAAAGATAAAGATTGATAAATTTGATAATGTTCAATATTTAACGATACACAAGAATAAGAAATAAGAAAGAAATGTAATTCAGAAATTTCATAATTTCTACAATGCTAATATTGGAGATTTATAATCACGAAATCATGAATCCAATGGTATATAAAGGGAACAATATTTCATGCAATGAAATATTGTATTTCCTAATTATTTTGTATATTATTTGTAATTTGTTTACTAAAAAGATCAGACGAATACACGTTGATCTAATAACATAATATTTTGTACATTAATTTTTAAGAAATGGAATCTGATAAATCTAACAATTTACAACAATCTACCGTCTGACGCAAATCACTTTATTTAACTATATTGGATTGTAACACAATGTCTTGTATTCTAATTGACATATATGTACCATATATTCCAACAATAAGTTATACATAAGTTAACTACATATATGTGTAGTAATACATTTATATACTATACAATATGTTAACTCTTCACATTTGTGTTTTTCTCGGTCAGTGCATGGGTTAATATATACACCCACACACCTCTATGATACAGTGACACATAATATTCTATAATTCAAGTATCACATTAGTGTCTCAACAGTAATAGTTAAACAGAGTTATTAATCCTTTTGTGCTTTTAAGTAATTCTTCGTTATGCTTAATAGATTAAGTTAACGTTGATTATCGATTGATCTTCTTAATACGTCTTGGTTCTCTTCCTTAACCTTAGTTGGTTCTTTCTTCTGAAAGATAACAGGAAATAAACAAACTTAAAGTTTGTATAATTCTTATATAGAAAATGTAGAGAATTTCTGAATGCAGAATGTTCTCCAATCCTTCGATGTGTATTCATTAGAATACGTTCGAACGAGGAATGTCTTCTTCTTTGTCATTACTGTCCAGTGTGGACAAACTCCCGTTGCCCTGTTAGCTAAGTCAGCTTGTGCAGGTTGTGCAACTCATCGTCCCCTGTCACCGAAGTGGTTGTGCTTCGTCTGATTGGTTCGGGTGTTCGGATTTAATATTTATATCCCAGGCAGTTACCTATGTGATTTCCTAAAGTGCACGGTGGAATGTCACATGTCCCATCAAGCAGGTCGATTTACTGTTCTACGGCTGTTTCTGGGTGATATGCTCCTGACGTTCCTAATTGCTGAGGAGACGGTTTAAAGTGATGGAATAAAGTGTCACGCTATGCCATTTGAGGTTAGTGACTCTTATTCCTGTCATAGCTCTCATAGAGATGCCATGTAATTGAATAATTGTGATATGGAGTATTTGTGTCACCAAAAGGTCATTTTTTGGTTACCAGAAAAGGCCATCTTGGTTACAATATTTGACTGTTTTTTCATTATTTGAAGTTGATGAACTTCGGCATTTAAAATTCTTAATATTTAGTTTTAATCCCTATTGTGACGGAAATGTATATACGACAGATAATAACACAACTCGGACGACACAAATCCGAATATAAAGATTTTACGACGTCGATATTATAAACGACTATAATAATCCCAGTATCATCATAAAGACTGTAGAAGTAAGATCTAAATTATTAGAGTATATTAAATTCCAGTAGAAGAAACGTGATTGAATTAACAAGGGATGAAATATAATATTTCCATATATAAAGAACTAATAAACTGAACCTAGAAGTCGGAAGTTCGATAGTTCGTATTACAATTTATAATTATTATATATTTTATATAATAAAAGAACAAGTAACAAAATATCCATTTTGCATTATATAAACTCCAACACCATTAATTAATCTAAAATAATGTCTAACAATATGAACGAACTATCTAACGCTACTTCTAAGCCTTCAGCTCATATTGAACCTAAATCATCCTTTATTGGAGCATCAATTGAGTTTTGAAGTATACAATATGTTACTGTTAAATGAATGCCCTAAAATTGATTATGTTGGAACGGCATTAAAAAGACATGTGAGCTGAACAAGTCAATCAATTGATACCAATAAATATCAGATTCGAACTGTTAAGTATATGTCTTTTGTATTATTTTTTTCAGATAAATTTGCCTCTTTTACAACTTAAATGAATCTATCTTTTATTTTATATAGAGTTTGTTAAAATCAGCAGCTTGAAAAAAGGGTTAGAACTAAGTAAGAGTTAGAAGCTTTGTAGTTGAAGTACTGATATAATATGTAAGTAACCAGATTATGGATGTCATCCTGTGCAACATTGTAGTAACCTGTCACCGTCACAAGGATTAAGTCCGTATGTCCTTTTAGGAAAAATATGGATACTAAGACCTCGTAATACACACTGCAGCATATTTTATGGTTATTGCAAATATTCAATAGGCTCATAAATAGACAACTCTGATTAAATAGACAAGGAATTTTAATTATCTAGCACATCTCATATAAAAGTTATGGAGGAATTCTGAGTTCACTAACTAATGAAGTATCAAAGGGTATTGTTCTGGTATTTACTTACTACATAAACCGTTTGAACCTACTCAGTGGTGTATCATTTGCATTTTGGAACTATTTTAGATGAATGGGAAATAATAACCGAGCTTGTAGCCTGGCTGAATAGTAAATCATCTTAGGGTACAACTACTTTAAGTTAGTGTCAAAAGTAAAAGAAGGCATTGAAAAAGATCGGTCAATATGTCATGTCTACAAAAGCACCGTTTAAATATGTCCCATACTAATATTGTAAAGAAATGGACAAGTATAGATAGTTCCTTACTGCCAGAAAAATATGAGTTGTATGTAATAAATTATTTGCAGTCAAATGTTTCATTTTAACTACAAAGTACAATTTTCGTACTGCTTTCTTTTCTGTGTTCTATTAATATGACATTTTCTTACAGTACCAAGAGTGTGATCTAATAAATTCTATTGGAATTTCTTTTTTTTTTTAGTGTGCGGCGTAATATATACGCACTGAAAATGAGCAAACAAGCAAATCAATGAAGAATAAACATCCACAACCAAGATGAAGTCAAGGACACACAGGCTCTATTTATCGCATTAATAATGGATAAGAAATCAGATACAGGTGATATACCTGTCATCGGTAACCAACGTAAACTGGCCTTCATTTCTGAGGGGACTGCAGATATTGAGGGACAAAAAAATTCAGAGGAACAAGCACAAAATAAATTTGAGAATGAAAAGTTAAGACGTTCAAGAAAATCCTTAAGTGATCAATTAAGGTCCAATGCTGCTTTAAAACAGAAAGAATATAGGAAACAAGTTAAAAGAAGAGAGAAATTCAATAGACTGGATAAAGACGAACTGAAATTTTTTAAAGATATCGAAGATAATGAAAGGAGAGAAGAAAAAGAAATGGAATCATATCTTAATAATAAATTGACAAGTTTTGAAAGGAAGAAGAAACTTATGGAGAGAAATAAAAGTTCGGAATCTGCAGCAACGCCGACCACACCTGTTCCAGAAAGTTCCTCGATAAATAATAAGATTGTGAAAAAGAAGGCAAAAAAGATAAAAGTTAAAATTAGTGGTTCATTGAATTCAAAATAAGCTCATTTCAAAGTGATACCATAAATTGTGGAAGCGCGAAACAATTTGTCTGTTTGTTTTTTCATACAATCAGTCATCAGCACATATCATCCAGAGATTGAGTTCCTTTATTATGGTTCAATCAGACGAATGTGGTACTCTCAAGTGGTAATTTATAGACCTAGATACAATTTAGTAGTGGAGCATGACGGTTTGCACACCTACTAGACTACCAAGACAATTATTACCTATTAGATCACTGCTTTCAACCTGAATATTGTGAATTTCGCTTGGTAGTCTTCTGTGAGTGGTAGAGGTCCTATAGATGATTTCCTAGCAGGTGATTTGAGACTATTATGGCCCGAGAATAGCATCTTAAACTTATTTTATGCAACATTCGTGCTACAAATAGCATTGTACTGTTTTCATGAAATACATCGATGTCGTCGTTCGGAATGATAGATGCGGCCATTCAGGCCATCGTCGACAAAAGGCAACCAATAATTAATCTTTGTATAAATAAATAATATGTCAAATTATATACATTTATATACATCACATACATAGAGAGATATAAAATTCAATATTAAATTTATAGTTATAATAACCTTTGGCATTTTCCACTTATTACAATTCTAAATATATATCAACTATTCTAAATCAGTACGATAAAACAATACAGTGTATTCGAATTTTAGACGATGTACACAGTTCTGTCAGCTCAAAAAAAAAAAGAGAAAATGTCCAGATATTAGGTATTACTATTTTAAACATATCAAAATCTTGACAAATAATATGGTCACCCTTTGATCTAATGATTACGTATTAATTACAGTAGCGAGGAATAATAATTTGGTACATATCAATAACCTTCAATAATAAGGGAAACTTATTCCACCATGATGAAACAATCTCCCAAAAACGCATAACCACATTTCGACTACAATATTATTTGTAACAGGAAAAGAGCTTGTATGCTTCGTAGTGTTGATAAAGTGAAGATAAATGGTTGACAATTACTGAATATTCGAAATACATAATTTCACAAAATACTCAATTTTAAGATGAAAACTACTGAGCTTAATATTCTAAGGATGTATAGTACAAAGCAACCGTAAGAGCATAACAAACGTAGAATATACTACGCAATTAAATATAAATGGATAGGCTTGTATGACGACATTCGAATGTGAATAATAAATTATATCTCCTTAAACCTCAAGTATATAAAGACAGAGGTTTGTAATATAAAACTTGTAAATAAATTAATTCCTTCGGAAAGAGAGGACGGATAATTAACTGTATATTAATTGTATAATAAATAAAGAAAAATGAATCAAAATATCACCGAATCAAATGCTAAACCTGTTAGAAACGAGGATTTCTATCAAAAACCATCTGATATCTCCCATTTTTATAATATATATAAATATCATAAATGAATTATTACAGTCAGCGAACCAAAGAGGGTGCAATATATACTGTATTGTTTCAATGACCTACTTTCCTGTTCTAAATTTTCTTGATTATTTCATTTTTATATTTTGTTTCTGTTGCTGTTTATTACATTTGGCACAAATACGGTCTTCCAAGTAAACAAAAAAACAATAGTGATATTCTTTTGTATGGCAAAAATGACATATTACCAATGTCACTTTTCATTACTTTAAAATTTCTTTTATACAGGTCATCAATTATAATACACGTAACTCAATACAGTAGTGAATACCGTTTGTCTTAACTTAACAGGTTAGATAGCAGCACTAGTCAGTTTGAGCACTATCGACAATGAATTTTCCTCTTCAAAGATACTGACTTACCGGTAAATATATCTTTTGAGACTGAACAGACTTATAAGTTTCAAGTCTAATAAAACACCCATGGCAATGCTTATATTACAGAGGCCATTATATACATATTCTTGAATTTAAGAGAGTCAGAAAATAGATTACCTCATAAAAAGTTCCCTCAAAAAAAAAAAAAGACTATCAAATTTATTACATATTACTTTATATTAACGTTAAATAGGAACAATTTTAATGCAACAAAGTAATAAGAAAAATAGGAAGAAAAATAAAAAGTTCTATCCAACGTATTCTTCCTTTCAAGTTCCCTGTTTTTGAGTAGAAGCAGTAAAGGGTATCCATATTATAAGTAGTATCTTAATAAAGCCAGGAAGCGGTACCTTTTACAATGGCTAGAAAATGGTAACTACAGAACGACAACTCGGTAATAAAACAGCACATTTTTGAACAGTTATGATAGAAAATTCCCAAGCCACTATATGTACCTCAACTTTTTTATCCCTCTCATTCATATTAAGGATCTGGGAGCCAATCTGAAGTTGTACTGTCAATTGTTAGGGTTATACTTCGAGATGTTACATTAAGAAGTTATTAGTGTCTTAAGAAGTATTATAACGTCACTTAAAGAAGTAAATTAAAAGGTTAGATGTCTCTCCTTCAGACATTGGAGGGAGCTAAAACCACTTTATCTTAGAGAATTCTAATAAGTAACTTACTTCTTTTCAGTATGTATACGAATTCTATGGATACACACATTAAATTTAAACTACGTAGCTCTCAGGCAGGTTGTGCAATAAACTGTCCATTTGATGTTCTCTTCTCAAGTAAAGGACAAAATGCTATTTGAGTTAATAATAAGGACGTCAAATATTCAACATTTTTACATCAAACGTTTATTTAATCTACTCAAACATATAAAAACAATAATTCAAAAGAAAATAAAAATTATATTAGGAGGTATCGAAAAATTATAATGTTATATATAGAAAAATCCTTGCCAATTCACTTGAACAGAAAGGTCTATATTATATATATTTATATATATTCTTCAGAAAAAAAAAATAGAATTCTGGAATGTATATTACTTCTTTAAAACCGGTTTTCTTTAAGTTTCCTTTTTTCTTAAAAGAATGGATTGTCTGAATAATGATAAAATGATTTTTAAATTAATAGTTTATGTGATTAATGAAATTGAATAGAAAATAAAATAAAAAATAATTATTTAAATATCAATTTTAATCGGAAGCAGTACCACCAATTAAATCAGTTAAAGCATCAGATGGGAAGTAAGATGGGGAGAAAGTTGGTAGATCGGAGAAAGCACCAGAGATGATAGTACCAGAGATGGTAGTAGCGTTGGATTGAGCAGAAGCAACGGAAACGATAGCTAATAGAGCAGATAACTTGAAGAATTGCATTTTTATGTGTGTATATGTGTAATTGACTAAAATAAATTAACTATTTTGGTTGATTATTTATTAAAAATTAATAAAAAGAAAGACTACAAATAAAGAGAAATGGAAATTGTACAAATAACTAATTCTACGTTACTTAAATATTCTTACTTAAATATAATTTTTTTTTCATTATCAATTATTATGACTTGCTTTTCGCTCTTTACTGAAGAGATAGAAAAGAAAGACCAGTAGAAAATTTTTTCTTCCTCTCTCTTCTCCCTTCTGGTTTGTAACAGTTCGGTAGTATCTGTTGTTGACAAGGACAAACTATTTAGAAGTAATCATGTTTATTATCCAAAAGTAGATATGATAAAAACAAGACAAACACCCTCTTAGTAACACTCTGACAAAAATCCCTGTAGATATTGAAGTTTCTTACAATGAAAAAGACAAACAAACAACAACAAAGTAGTACACTCCCTCTTTACTTTCTGCTATTTTGTTCCCACTTTCACATTAAAAAACATTTTCTCTTTTCTCATTAAGACGATATTATTTTTAACGGGGGGAGGGGCGACTAATTTACTAATTTGTCGTCAAGTTCGTGGATCTTTGAGTCATTCCCTTATTGGGATGCGCGACGGGTCACAGTAATTTAAGAAAAACGAATTTCTTTTCTTTCCACGTCGACTCGCTAGACAGAGATTCTTTAGAAGGAGCAAGCGTAGAAAATGAGGCCGTGGACCGAAATCGTAGACCAGAAGACAGATGTACAGACGGACAGACAGACTGACAAACAAATAGCAGGGAAACAAAGATGTACAAATATTTGATACGGTAACTTCAGTGGATCTTGGTCAATTCTTTATAATTTTGACAAACACCACTTGATAATTCAGCTATTTTAATTTTAATTAAAGAAAAAAATATTCTTCTTTTACAGTATCTCCTGCAGTAATTACTGTTTGAGATCTTGAAGTTGTAACCAAGAACAGATAATACATTTCATAATTTGTTCTATGGGCTGTTCTGTACCATTTCTTATGTTTCTTGTCAATTGTAAGAGAACAAGAGACGTAATATTTTAGAATAGATTTACGTGGTGTTATCTTTTTCAACACCAACGTCCGTACGTAATCATCATCGTCATTATTGCATTTTGGTACAGGAATTATCAAATATGTTTTCATACATGACACGATTAACAAAAGTTTGCCTGCGAGTTTCGTTTCTGGGCCCTCTTTCATTGAGATCTATTTGTTTTTGTTGTTGTTGCTACTATTGAGATGAGGTGTGTGTGTTCAAGATGTATCCCTGATTTCTCGTAGTTCATGAAATGCAGAATGTTTGTTTCCTCCTTTCCACATTAGGAATTAATCTGATAAATTATGTAAATATTGAACTTTTTAATGATATTGATAATTAGTTATTAGGAATTGTCTGTGATTTCAATGTTTGTTTTGTGATTTATCGTTATTTTCATTCAAGACTCAAATATAGAGATGAGGAGAAACAACAACAACTAATTATATTAATCAAGAACCACAAACAGGAAAGATTACAGACAAGGTAAACACAAGATCAGAACTGCATGGATTAGTACCGTATTTGAGTTGAAGATACCTATTTCTTCGTTCATGCAATCGAAGCTGCGTACAACGTTAACCTTCTTGTTGTCAATTGCAAAGAGGAAAAACCTTCTTCTAATGATTCAAGAATTAACAAGTACGTGAATGGCCTTGTTTTTACAGCTATCTTCAACTAGTCCACATAATGTATCTTGCCATTCTAAACCTTTATCCTCTCAGATTGCAAGTAGTATATAATGAAGGGATTAAAACCAGTATCATCAAAAATCCTCATTTCATGGTATCATACGTTCACCAGTTTTTGTAACATGTCGGATTTAAATTATGAGGAACTCTATGTTGCCATTCACAAACCCTTGGGGCACAAGAAACTTTCACCATACAATGAGCACATCTATATTTAGATTCGCTATTGAATAAGGATCAATAACATCAAGTTTATTGAACATTCACTAAACCACACAATTATCCCTGTTTAGCAATCTTGAATAAATACAGGAATATCAAGTAATATCAAACTACTGCCGGAGTTACCACTGTATTACATCAAAAAAGGTAAGAGCGAGCAACAAACAAAATTGAGCTGTAAATCAATTCTAATACAAATTCTGGCTTCGTTAATATGACAATAATTCAATTTGAGTTAACTTCCCCTCATTGATGAATTAATTGTTTAAGAAATGCGGTTAATTGTATCTTTAACAATAGACTCCTCATAATCCTTGAATACCAAATTGCACGAACTTTTCATTCACTATGGGTTATGGAGATAGGACATTTTATTCATATTTACGTATTCTATTTTTATAAATTTTTGTAATAAAACGTTGCTTCCTCAACACTGGATCCGTAGAAGTTGTTCATAAGATACAGCTTCGTACTGACACTTCTTATAAATCTGAAATCTGAAACACAAACCCTAAAAATTTACTTACCATTGCTACGGAGTTTTTCTGCTACAAACCCTTATTTGAGATCTTGTTTTATTCCTCATACTTACGTTGCTCTCTCTCTATTAACTTTCACAGAATATATTGAGAGATGCGTGTAACCTGTTAATCCATAATATCCGAATATGCTCTTTCCCAGCTAGGGATCGTTCATAGTACAGAAAGTTATTCCTATTATCATTGAAACTCCAGGTTGAAGTCTGGCTGTCTTTCGGTAAAATATATATTGGTTCACGTTTGCCCATCGTTTGCTTATAAACCTCTACGATACTCTCTTCAGATTATGCCTAAGATACTCGAATAATTTTTTAAATTTGTGCATGGAATGAACGTTGATCATCCTGTAAAAAAGACTTCCTCATTATTATCTTGCAGAGAGATTATGCTATTTATTAAACTACAGTCTATTCTTTCTAAGATACCCTTTTGGTCAATTCCTATATAGTTATTATCCCAAATAGGATATAGGAAGGTAAACATCGTTTCCCTTTCCTGGTAAATAATTTTTATATGGGGATATACTGAAGATATTATATGTAGGGAGGCATAAAGATATATTTTCACTAATTCGTAACTTCTCTCCGACTTTTTCTTCTTTGAAAAGTTAATAAAGTGGAACATCCAACTGGGCGTTAACAAAATAAATTGCATTATTAACGATATAAACGGCGGCCCCGTATTTGTTACATATTTCATCCCCAAGTTTACTCTCCTTGTCCATTCTTCCTTCAAGGTCACCACTCATTTCCATTTTAGGCTAATAACTACGAGAGGCTAATATTGATCTTTATGTCACAATATAACAAAACTTAGAAATGACTTTATAAGTGGCCGACCATAACAACTGGTATTACATCAATCAGTATAAAAATAACACAAATGCAACATTCAAATTAATAATAGCAGGAATAACTCCATTATTTTGAACTCAATCGATGCCAGAAATATGATTGCGTTAGTCTGGTAACGTGAATTTTAGTTTTAAACCATGTCCATTATAATGTGAACTGTGCTATATTCCTACAAGCTCTCGAAATTCCTACCATGGCCATATGTCCCTTCAAATTATCTCATTTGTGTGAGGGCTCAAAATTAACTTGAGATCTACTTTTTATATTGCAATGCGAATAGAGCTATTTGCCAATCATATTTCATCATCACTGTCTGAAAAATCAATTTCAAAAGGTGTGAATTTTTTACCTGTTTCTACAAAATTAATCTTAACAAAAGCTCCATATTTATTAGTTACAGGCCCAAAATATTGAACACCTTTATGTGAGCCGTCATTTTTACCTGATGGTTCATCGAACTCAATACCGCACCATATATCGTCATTATTGATCTGTGGAATCTTTCCGATAAACCTTAGCCAACCTCTTCTTTCAGGTTGACCTTCTGTCTTAACTGAACATCTTTCACCAATTATTAATTGTGCTATCTTATCCTTTTGTAATTCTTTTTCTTGATCTCTTTTGGCAATGTAATTTGGATCGAATCTGCCCAATTGATTCTCTTTTTTCCATTGCAATACGCTAGAACTTCTAGATAAATATTCTTCTTCAGATAACTTAAAACCGATATTATCTGTAGAGGAGCTTGAAACTTTCAATTGATTTGCCATTGAATTTTCATTTGTATCCTCTACGTGAACACCTTTAACAGATGATAAATCAATTTGTGAAAAAATCTGATCATCACCATTTGATTTGCTTGGAACAATAATTCCGTTATCTTGTGAATTAATAAAAATAAGCTTCAATTTCATATCATTTGGTTCAATACCTGTAATGGTGTGAAGTTTAGCACATAATTGTGTCAAGGTGATATCTTCAACGAAGGATTTGTTCACCGAAACCAGGTCAGAAGTAACTAATAACTCAATCATAATTGTGACTGCGCAGTCGTAATTGATTTATTCTATTTAAAAAGGGGAATAAAATGATTGCATGGAAACCATATTTAAGAGAATTCAATGCTATTTATGTATATTTGAACATTGGTCTTCTCTTGCCTGAATTTGGTCAACATCGAACTATTTTTCATAAGTTTTCGTTGTTTCCCGCTTTAATTTTTTACCGTCGTGGCGAGCGGTCAATTTTTCAATAATTCAGTGGTAAGCAGATTTTTGACTTTGAAGCAGTTAAACAGTTGAACCATGAACGTTGAGTGAGCCAAATAGAGATATTGCAAAGTACAAGGGTTGCATACAAGTGGAGCCATTACTAGGTACATCTCGAATAATAAAAGGCAACATTTTTTCAAGCTATACATTTTTATAATTAATACCTGATATATTTAATAGATTTCAAGAAATATGAGTGAAAAGGTATGTTTAATATTACAATAATTGCAAAAAGGGAGGGATAAGAAAGCATAATATCGATGAACAAAATCTAATTTTAAATTAGATGACTTTCGTATGGTACAGTTGCTTTGTGTATGGTTTCTAACATTATTCCCTCAGTATTCTTATATTTCAAAATACTAACAAAAAGAAAATAACGTTCATTTATGCTCGTACCCAATAATAATATTAGAATTCTGAACAAAATCAATCATCACGCCCACAATCTGGTCATGGTACATCCCAGAGGAAGAAATTTGAAAGTCCTAAAAGAGAAGCTATTGTAGATTTATCTAAATATAAGGACACAAAGGTTCGTGTCAAGTTAATGGGTGGTCGTCTAGTGGTAGGTGTATTGAAAGGTCACGATCAATTAATGAATTTAGTTTTGGACGAAACTATCGAATACATGAAGAATGCTAATGACGAAGTATCTAAGGATAAGACTAGAGAATTAGGCTTTACTGTGATTAGAGGTACTATATTGGTATCTATAAGTCCAGTTGATGGATCTGAAGTCATTTATGTTCAAACTTCCTAGGTATTCTAGGTAAGGAAAAGGTGTACAAGTGAATATAGACAAGATTACAAGTTGATATGCTAGTCATTTCAAAATCCTTCTTTGTTCTTTGTTTGTATTCCCCATCCTTTGTTTATTAACAGTACCGTTTTTCACAATTTCGAGCATTTCATAGATTTAAATTCCTAACAAACAAATGTGTAATTATATAAGGTAATAAAAAAATATTAGTAACGTAAAGCTTATTGGCATTTTAAACTCACTAGTTCCAGAGTAAATAAATAACAGCGGTTTCAGAAGTTCCATATACACATTATATATTGAACCTATATTCTTTCAACCACATGCTACCATTTTTGACACAATTTAGAATCTGATACATCTAAGTTACCACTGGATGAATATATATTTACAAGATAGTTATACCCTAATAGTTACGACTAATGTTATACACATAAAAGACCGACGGTTTTATCTGCCGAAAGCCGTCGGAAATAAATATTTCAGCCCACTGAAAAAATTTTTCTGCAAAAAAAAAAAGAAAATTTTTTCGAAATCAATTTTCGTACCAGTATAAACACGTAGAACAGGCCGGTTTTTTACAGCGAAAATGAAATTGAAGGAAGTACTTGCCATTTTATCATATCTATCATTTTTTGATAGATGGGCATCGCTAAATCCATTACTATCTGAATGGAAGAACCACCATAAAGAATATTAAACAATATGAAAATTTTTATCTTCTAATTATATTTTGCTAGTATTTATGAGATCTGGTTATTGTTTTTTATTAGTTCTTAAGATTACTCGTTATAACCTGTCGAATCAGACAAACAAACAAATTGAATCTAAATTGAAAGATGTCTACTGAACCATACAAGAACGTTTCTTTATTACCACAAACCAACCAATTGGTCGGTCTATATTCTATTATCAGAGACAAGGATACCGCTAGACCAGATTTCATCTTCTACTCCGACAGAATCATTAGATTGTTAGTCGAAGAAGGTTTAAACCATTTACCTGTTCAAAAGAGAGATGTTATGACCCATACTGGTGAAAATTTTCCTGGTGTTGATTTCTTAGGTAAGATTTGTGGTGTCTCTATTGTTAGAGCCGGTGAATCTATGGAACAAGGTCTAAGAGATTGTTGTAGATCTGTCAGAATTGGTAAGATCTTAATTCAAAGGGATGAAGAAACTGCTTTACCAAAATTATTCTATGAAAAGTTACCTGAAGATATTTCCGATAGATACGTTTTCTTATTAGACCCAATGCTAGCTACTGGTGGTAGTGCTATCATGGCGACCGATGTTTTAATCAAGAGAGGTGTCAAACCAGATAGAATCTTCTTCTTAAACTTGATTTGTTCTAAAGAAGGTATTGATAAATATCATGCTGCATTCCCGGATGTTAGAATCGTTACTGGTGCTCTTGATAAGGGTTTAAACGAACAAAAATACTTGGTCCCAGGTCTAGGTGACTTCGGTGACAGATACTACTGTATCTAAGAATAGAAAAAAAGAAAATCCTTTATCTTTTCTTTTCTTATTTATTGTATCATAACCAAAACACAATCAAATTAATACAGTCATCTTCACTTTAAACTCCCTCACCAATTTTCATAAGAGATTATTTGGGATGTAATATTTTTTTTCTTCTCCTTCAGCATAGCTTTTCAAACTTAACAGTACATGGCCTGAAAATATGTCTTGAAAATTTTCTGTCATAATGTGTACTAATAGTTGTCAACTGTACATTAGCCAATAAATCGTAATCTCAACCCAAACTGATTTATACTAAATTAATATCTGAAATGGATATCTCATAATGTATATATATATATATATATATATATGTATATGTAAATATGCATTTATTTAAGAAGATCTTAATTTAATAATAAAAAAACAATGTCATTATCATAAAACATGTTTCGTAACTGTCTGCTACATCTCACAGCTTCACACTATTTCACACTTGTGATTCCTATCTGTGAACAACTGTTCCTGAAACCCAGCAACATGATTTAATCAGTTTCAAATCATCAAAGCCCACAATATGGAGTTTAGGAATCATTACCGAAATTCTCCTTTATGGTCATTGATTGAATTAACAAAGGCAATCGATGTACGTACGTAATCTACTGAAAAATGACTGCGCGGATTATTATGTCATCTTAATCTTGTACCGTATATCTGATTTCCATCTTATAGTGAAATCCCCAGAGAGACGGAACAGTGAAGTGAAATTTGAGTTCTTTTTTTCTTTCTGAGGTGACACGAACATTGACAGGAATCAATTCATAAATTGCAAATAATACACGAGATTCACTTAATTCATAATATTGTTATTGTCTAAATGGAACGAGGTGCTGTGACTGTCAACCTATTTTAATCATTAACTGTCATACGCCTGAGATACCTATTTAAGAGAAAAAGAGGTTTTGACAAATTCAGTTATTAGTAATCTACTCGAATATTTCAAGCAGATACAGATAAGTTCAAAAGTACAACTAGTAGATATTGAGTATGGCACAATTGAAAAGGAAATTAGACATTGAGGCGTCTCAAGGAGTCTCAACTAATCCATCTTTTACTCCTACGCACCATTTTTCAAATGGTAAAAGATTAAATTCTCAAGTTCCAATATATGCTAAACATTTAGTTCAACCATATAGAAGAATTAAAAAAATTGGTCAAGGCAAGCATTCAATATGTTATGAGATTATTCACCCAAATGGTAACACATATGCAATGAAAACATTACCAATTCATGATCATAACTTTAAAAATAATCATATGTCAAGAATAATGAATGAAATTGAAATCCAGAAGAATTTATCTAAACATAAGAACATTGCTACATTCATTGAAGAATTTCAAGTTGAAAATGAATATGTAGCAATCATAATGGATTATTATCCAAATAATTCTTTGGAGACACATTTCAATAATGGTACACAATTACGCGAATGGGAACTTAGAAAATTAATGACACAATTGATTGGTGGATTATATTGGATTCATAAGAATGATATTGTACATGGTGATTTAAAATTAGGAAACTTATTATTAGATGAAAGATTCAATCTAAGGATTTGTGACTTTGGTCACTCTTTTAATAATTGTCATAATGAAGTCAACACAAGAAATTTTATTAATACGACAACTTTCATCTCAAATAGTAGTAATAAGATTATTGGTACACCGAATTATATTGCACCAGAAATTATTGACCGTATAATTAGAAGGGACACAACAGAAAATTTAGTATCATTTGAGATAGATATTTGGTCAGTAGGTGTTATACTGTATGTCTTAATATGTGGTGAATTCCCATTCTTAGATGAAACATTAGACAAGATGTGTGAGAAGATACTGGCATGTGTTGTTGAATTCCCACAGACAAGAAAAAATGATGGTGAAATATCGTATCATGTACACGATCTTATAAGCAAACTTTTGAGAAAACATCCATTAGAGAGATTAACTATACCTGAAATAATAAACCATGCATGGTTTCAATCATATTTTCCGGAGTCTTTCAATATTTATGATAATTTCAGCATAGACAGCTATGAAAATTCTTCAATGAATTTACAATCTACATTGAATTTCAAGAAATGTTTAATGGATTCAGGCTTATCGAAATTAATGAAACCTATGCAAGATAATGATGAAGATGAGGAAGAAGAAGGAGATAATGAATTCAAGATTAATGATGATAATGATAATGATAATGATAACAGAAAATCAAATATAATAAGCAATATATTTATGTCACCAAGAAAAGCGAACGATAATTTACTTTCAGAGAGTTTTATAAATAATAATAATAATAATGAATCCGTTAATTTTAGAAAGATTAGACAATTTTTAATACATTTAGAAGAACATTCAACGATAGCAAATAAGAAAAGAATGGAAAAGATTAGAAAATATCAGCCTCCATCAGCTATTTATTGTAACCCAATAAATTTTGAAACTTCGAAAGGTATCCTGTTTAATCAATATCAATCAACTTTAAGTAGAATTTTAGAGTATGAACAAATTTATCAGTCATCAGAGAAGTTATGTCCAAGTAATAACGGTAACGGTGATTCGAATAACAGATCCTCAATATATTGTATGAATAAAATGATAATATCTGATAGTAATGTATTTGTGTATAAATTGTTTAATGGTGACGTAGGAACTCTCTTTGCCAATGGTCATACATTATTGAAAGTATCCGATTCCGATTCTATTTGGTACATTATCCCAGATGAAGAATGTGGCTGGATCTCTAAATGTTTTGATGTTAATAATGAAATTTTACCAAATGAGTTACAAGATAAGATTAATGAAGCGAGTGCAGCTGCTAACATGTTGAATATAGGCTCTGGAATGATGTTAAATAATTTACTAGATAATGGGCCTAGAAATGAAGATGTTTTCGTCAGAAACATTACAATCTATGAAAATAGTGAAATTTCAATGATGGAATTAAGTAATGGTATCATTCAATTCGATTTCCAAGAGGATGAATTCACAACACCTATGATTTTATTGATTAAAGATTTAGGTGAAACTATTACTGTTGTATCTGATTTCGAAGGGATAAGGACAATGAAGATGCTTGATTTTATTCAACGTTATGATTGTGATAAGAGTAGTTCTCGTTTTAGGGATAAATTAATGATTGTCAAGAAGTGTCTAAAGGAGAGGTTGAATATGTGATTTACTCTAATATATAGTTATCTATGTGTACTTTTTAATTCTTCTTTTATTCTATTTTATTTCATTATTATAGTACATAAGTGTAGTAATAAAATTATATTATATTATATTATACATGGATTCTGAATCTTTTATTCCCTTTTATTATATACCAAAGTTTTCATCAGATGCTAAAGTTTGTAAATTCCATTCAGTTTCGAAATTTGTCTTTAACACACCTAATTTATTAATAATATTATTACAAGCATTTTTTAACGCATCCTTTGGATCATAACCTTCTGTTGTTTGTATTCTTAATTTGAATCTAGCAAAGAAAGGATGCTCAACTTTATAAGCAGCGAATAAAACTTTTGAATCTAATAATAATTCTGATCTAATTAAATTACCTAAAGTATGATCTTCTTTCTCGAAAAGTACAACAATGGCATTTGGTGATTTGGTATCTGGATCGATGGTTAATTTGGACTCACCTTCACCTAATAAGAAAAGTTCAAATCTATCGGGAGCATTCATCTTTCACTTATATAATCAATTGGTATGGTGAACTTAGAGAAGGAATAATAAACGAAAAATAAAATATAATAATTGAACTTTAGTGAACCAGGCCGTTTCCAGTCAATAATCTATCAATGCAATAATAAGTCCACTTGAAAACCCCAGTTAAAACTGCTCTTTTTACTAAGTTGTTACTTCTTTCCTAAAGCACGTTTTCTGTTTCTGTTCAAGTAACACTTCTTTTCAAACTTTTAGTCAATAGATAGATGTACTGTATTCCACGCACACTGCAATGGGTATATGTATGCATTATAACAAACCGGGTACAAGCGGTTTGACTGACTGGGAAATAAAATAAATTTCCAGACATCCTTTTCATCCCCCGTGCAAAATGATAATCTGGTGAGATAAATCACGTGATACGTACAAAGTGATATCATTACGTGATTAGGGTATACATCTCTTACGTATATAATGATAACTGTGGAATTAGGGTTTTATAATATTTACTTCTATTTTTTTTTTTTACTTTCCAGGAAATAATCCTGCGCCCGTTTCTCAGAGTCCGCGGACAAACAAGTGTATTGTACGTGCAACTGTGTTATTGTTATTCTGTTTGTTTGTTTCTTACCTTGTTTTCCCTTCTGTTCACGAGTAACTAATTTTCATCTTTAGGTTGTTTCTTTATTTTTCAGTTCAAATCAGTTAGACAGGATACACTTTCTCTTTGGTGAACGAACAGAATAAGGATACACACAAGTCTGGAGTTAATATACTTCTTACCTTTTCTTAGTTTATTAGCTAAATTAACTCTTACCCTTCACATAAAGGATTTACTTATTCAGTTAAATAGCAAGGTATATAAGTAGTAAGACAACTCGACTGTAAATAGGTATCCCATTTTATTCGGTGATAGTCACATTACTTTAAAAAGAACTTCTGTGTTTTATTAAGTTATCTTCATAATTATTATTCTTCTGGTTTTTGATTGATATAACTATTAATCTAATATATCATATATCTACGAAATATTCAATTGAGTTTCAAACAAGATATTATAATTATAACAATTCAAGAAGAACGAGAACTTTTTGTATTTTTAACGCTGAATCATGTCGTACAATTGGAACGAACAGAAATATCCAAATCAAGGAAATCCAGAAAGTCATCAAATCAGTAATGATTCAAGATTAGAAAAGGATAATACTCAACAACAACAACAAACTAATGGTAACATCCAACCTATAGAGAAGCTAAATCATGTAACTTTACCATCGTTAGCAAATATTAATAATGTCAATGTCGAAAATAATTCAAATCATACAAATAATTCTTATTTGCCTCCTCATCCTCCTACTATTACATCTACTCATGATCAAATGAGTACTACATCTATTATGAACCCAACTAGTAATGACAACTCATCTTATGGAGCTACTACTACTACTACTAATGTTACTGCTAACCAAACAGCAGGTAGAACAGAAAGGAAGCATTCTGGGTTTTCTTTGGCTAGTTTTGATAACCCTCTCCCTCCTATCGAGGAGAAAAGACCTTCTATCACAAGTAATAGTCCAGGTACAGCTGCCACAATGAATAGCACTACAACTACTACTACAGCTAATTCAAGTGTCTCTCCAAAGATTAATAATGCAACTACGACTTCTCCTCATAATATTGTTGCTCAAACTCAACAAATGGCTCCAGTTGCAACCACCCCAGCTCAGACTCCTGTTTCTATGAATGCTGTTCCAACACAGACATCTTCAACTCCTATTGTTACATCTAATGCAGTACCAGAACAAGGAAAGACTGAACCAGCAACTGCTATAGCAACTGCCCCTGCGTCTGCTTCTTACAGACCGTTGAACGTTAAGGATGCGCTATCATATCTAGAACAAGTCAAAGGCCAATTTATCTCTAGACCTGATGTTTATAACCATTTCTTGGATATAATGAAAGATTTCAAATCTCAGGATATTGATACACCAGGAGTCATTGAAAGAGTCTCTACTTTATTTAAAGGTTTCCCAACTTTAATTCAAGGGTTTAATACTTTCTTACCTGATGGTTTCAGAATTGAATGTTCGGATAATCCAGATGAACCAATTAGAGTCACTACACCAACTGGTACTTCAACATTACATGACATTTCAGGTCAAAAAGTTGAACTAAATAAAAGTA
>PPOO01000879.1:19576-42312 GCA_003708545.1 Maudiozyma turicensis
AATTACAGTGAAGAACAACAACAGCCTGAGGTACACACTGAACAGCAACAGCAACAGCAACAGCAACAGCAACAACAAGCTCAGATGAACCAGTTACAGGAACAACAACAACAAGGTTATATGTATGGTACTGTGAACGGCTACTATCAAGCTGCTCCAAGTATGGCTAACGCTCAACAGAATTTACCACCAATTGGAAGTTTCTCGCCACCAAATAATAGAGTACCATTCCGTGAGGACTACAATGAATCCTCTAGACCTCCAATGGTTGGACTTCCATCAATGATCCAACATGAACAAACGATAGACATGACCCAGGGTCAACCTCAACAACCACATGGTATTCCACAAAATATGTCAAATGAGGATATTCCAATGTCCAATATTAGATCTGGTGCCATGATGGAACAATATCCACAACCTGGTGAAGTTACTGTAATGCAACAAGTTCCACAAGGTATGGGCCAGCCAACACGCGAAGAGCAATACGCAGAAGTGCCTGTAAGACCAGAAATTGACGTAGATCCAAGTATAGTGCCTGTTGTTCCTGAACCAACAGAACCAATTGAAAATAATCTTACATTGGTTGAAGAGACTAGTTTCTTTGATAAAGTAAAGAAAGCTATTGGTAACAAACAGATCTACACTGAATTCTTAAAGATTCTAAATTTATTCTCGCAAGATTTATTGGAAGTTAATGAATTAGTCGAAAAAGTAGATTATTATATTGGTTCTCATAAGGAATTGATGGATTGGTTTAAGAATTTTGTTGGTTTTAAAGATCAACCAAAGATTATTGAAAATATCGTTCATGAAAAGCATCGTTTAGATCTTGATATGTGTGAAGCTTGTGGTCCAAGTTATAAGAAATTACCAAAGAGTGATACCTTCATGCCATGTTCAGGTAGAGATGACATGTGTTGGGAGGTATTGAATGACGAATGGGTAGGTCATCCAGTATGGGCGTCCGAGGATTCAGGTTTCATTGCACATCGTAAGAATCAATATGAAGAAACTTTATTTAAAGCTGAAGAAGAAAGACATGAATATGATTTCTATATTGAATCTAATTTAAGAACGATTCAAACTTTAGAAACAATTGCAAACAAGATCTCAAATATGACCGAAGAAGAAAAACAAGTATTCAAATTACCTCCAGGGTTAGGTCATACTTCTCTAACTATTTACAAAAAGGTTATCCGTAAAGTATATGATAAGGAGAGAGGTTTCGAAGTTATTGATGCATTACATGAACATCCGGCTATTGCTGTACCAGTTATCTTGAAAAGATTAAAACAGAAGGATGAAGAATGGAGAAGAGCCCAACGTGAATGGAATAAAGTATGGAGAGAATTAGAACAAAAAGTCTATTTTAAATCTTTGGATCATCTAGGTTTAACATTTAAACAGGCTGATAAGAAGTTATTGACTACCAAACAACTGATTTCGGAAATCAGTAGTATTAAAGTTGACCAAAATAATAAGAGAATGCATTGGCTTACTCCTAAGCCAAAGAGCCAATTAGATTTTGATGTGAAGGATTTCGAAATTATATACGACATCATGAAACTTGCGTTCGTCTCCATTGATAATGTTTCCAACTATTCTAATCCTGATAAAGAAAGATTAAGAGATTTCTTCTGTGTATTGATTAGTGTTTTCTTTTCAATTCCAATGGGTAATATTGAGGAAGCATTGAAGAAGAGAGGTCTAGATATTAGAGATGTTCCTGAAGCCGAATTAAGTTCAGAACAAGATGCTGAAGGAAACTCTGACTCTAAGAAGAGAAAGATGTCAGAGGCTATTGAATGGTCTTTGAATGATATTTTACGTAGAGAAAAGTATCAAAGGTTGAAACATCCAAACAGAGACGATGAATCTAATGAGTTTGACATTGAAATGGCAGCCGAAGACTCGAGGTTGGAAAAAGAAGCAGAATCAATAAGAAACGATGCTAAGAAGCCTTGGTTACTAGGTGATATCCTTGATAAAGCCAACGCTAAAGGAATTGTTTCCGATAGAATCAAATTCAACCTATTTGGTAACACATATATCTATATTTTCATTCGTTACCTAGTAACGCTGTACGATAGATTATTAGAAGTCAAGAACATGAATGAAACTGTTACAAAGGAGATCAACAGTAGAAAGACAGTTCAATTTGCAAAGGATTTATGTTTGATTTCTACACAATTGAAGGATATGGGATTGGATTTTGTAGGTAAGGACAGCTATCAAGAAATTTTGCACTTAGGTGAAAGATTAATTGTAGGCGATATTGAACATCAATGGTTTGAAGAAAGTTTGCGTCAAGCTTTTAACAATAAAGCCTTCAAGTTGTACACAATTGATAAGGTTACTCAAGCAATTGTTAAGCATGCTCGCACTTTGATGTCTGATAATAAGACTAGCGAAATTTTGAAACTTTATGAAAGGGATAGAATTGCTACATCTACTAGTACCAAAGATCAAATATTATACCGTTTACAAACACGATCTCACATGACAAGTACAGAAAATATGTTCCGTATTCAATATGATAAGAAAGCTAGACACATTTGTATTCAATATATCGCGCTGGATGACCTAACATTAAAGGATTCCACAACTGATGATGCCAAATGGAAGTATTACATCACTTCATACTCATTACCTCATCCAACCGAAGGAATTGACCAAGAACAATTAAAGATTCCATTCCTGGAAAGGATTCTAGAATTTGAACAGAATGAATTTGGATCAGAGGAAAGTGAAGGTGAAGATAAAACCAAGATATCTGCTATGCGTAAGTATGCTCCAAACGGTGTATCAAGTTCTAGGTTGAAAATTAATATCGCACCTGCCACATATTCGCTAGATATCGAAGAAGGTTCTATTGATATCTTTTCTAGGAAATCGATGAACTTATACCCAGCGAAAGATTACAAGGAACAGACCGAGAAGGCTAAGGTATTGGCGGAAAAGTTCTTACAGAAGAAGGTTGATTCTAATAAATTACAGGTAACCGAAACAAAGCAAGAAGAAAAAGGAGAGGAAAAAAAGCCAATGACGGAGCAACCTGCCAACTCTACCGTGTTGGGTTCAGTTACTGATAACGCCACAAATTCTACGGTAACGTCAGTTGCTTCACCAACAGTGGCACCTGCTGTCACTCCACATAATGAAAAAGAAAATGAAACTAATGAAACAATAACAACAAGTGGCGAAACTAAACCGGATATGCCATCGACTACTGGTTCTGCTGAATCTCATCCAACTATCTGATTATGATCGATGGCTAATGTATTATATAACTTAATTTAATTTATCTATAAATAATCAATGTTAAGATATGAACATGAAATAAAGTATTTTTTAGCGATATATACATAAAATTGATGATAGCATACTAATCTTCTTCTTCTGGATCTACCCCAAAGTCTTGCAATTCTTCCCCCCATTCATTCCTCCATTTAGCTCGTTTTTGCGTTAAGCCTTCGTGGTTTTTTATTACCATTTCACCATCTTCTTGAAGAGTCTCCACCGTTTGGTTGGTTCCATCAGAAGATTGTCTACCCCCATCAGGAGGCCAAGGTAAAGATAATAAAATATCTTGCAAAGAAGAATTCTTTTCATATATGGCGAATTCATTATGTTCGAAAGAGGTACCGCTTTTTCCAGGGTTAGACCATGGCCATAACCACAACAGAGGCGATCCTAAAACAGTTGAAAAATTTTGGATAACACCATTATCATATGGAAAATTAACAATTGTCATAAATCTTAGTCTTCTTTTAGATTTCTTCTCTAATAGCTCATTTGCTTCTTCTTCATGTTCTGATGTCTTCTCTGATGGATATATTATATAAGCTTCATTAATCAATGTTTCCAAAAGTTTAGAATTTCTTCTATAGTATGTACTTTCTAGTCTTTCTAGTTCCCAGTTTTCAATTTGTGTCATCCCATTAAAGATTTGATTTCTGATACATCTTACAAATAAAACAAATATGGTAAGTAATACAAATGCATTCATTGGAGTTAATATGGTTAGAAAGATTAGTTCAGATTTCGTAGTTATTGTTTGTCTGATACCTCTGAAATCCTTGTGATCCCATATAAATTTTATTCTTGAACATAGCTGAATGAATAAAAAAGCAGTTGTAATGATCACCCATACCAAAAATCGTAAAAAATGTGGATAGTTCAAATAACCGACGCAATTCATGGTCCATGGGCAATGATGATCCATCATCAGTACACATTGTTTGCAGGTTTTACAATGATGAGATCTTTCTGGTTTCCAAGACTCACATTTTTTGCAGAATTTCAGATTAGAAGTTTCATTAGGATGATAATTGATTGGTTTACCTGGATTTGTCATTATAGCCAAATAATATGATAACCAAATCATCGAAATGAATGCTTCGAAAATGATTTGCTTCCTCAAGGAGAGGAAATTAGTTAAAATGAAATAATGGGCATTATAACCAATAAATGCAATTAGGAAACATGGAATTGCTATTCCCATCCATGGTCTCTTGAGTTTAATCGCCATTGTGGAATTCAGTCAACATATAACTTGCACACGATATTCTTTTGTTGTCGATCAGTTAAATATGATTTGTTCTAATCAAAATAAAGAATTAATACCAATTGCAAAACAAATTGATCTTTCGTGGCCTGCGTTATTTTTGTATTTACTAATATCTCCATATTTGTTTTATAATGCTTTGGTTATTTTTTCTCTTTGTCCTTCAGGATTATTTAACTTCTATGGGATCGGTCGATGAAGTAAGGCTTGTTGAAATATGCATCAACATTACAATATGCTAAGCTGAACAATATAAAGGTGTATAGAGAGCCATATAATCTGGTCTGTCGGTTTTAACAATGATGGATATTGAACTTGAACTAGGAGCATTATTTACAAGGAATGAACAAAATATAATACAAGAACCAAAATTTTGGTTGTTTTATCAAGGGTGGTATTATACAGCATTATTAGATACTGCAAATGATAGAATCTATATATTTACAATTGAAAATGACATATCTGCTAGATTATTATCAGCAACTCTAAACTTAGAAAATGTCACAAAACAATGTGGAGAACAAGGGATTGAATCTAAGGACAGTGTAAAACAAATATGGGAAAAAATTAAAAAGTCGTTAAGGCAAACAGGTTTAGATTCTTTTACGGTATCAGATTTGCAAATTAAATTTTCTTTATCAATAACTAAGATGATGAAAGTGTTTTTCGCTGTGTCAGGTATCGAACTCCATGATGGAACTGCAGTTTGTCGAGTTTTGAGTTCCTTAGTTAAATATGTGATATGTATCACGACTATCTGTCTCACCGAGAGACAGGGACTTCTTAAGGTAATTGAGGATAAGGATAAGACTATTGACTATCTTGCATTTTTGGTGAAAGATCTAGGAGGGAATGAAGTCCTAGAGAGAAGGGCTCCAATTGAATTTATGGCTAATTCAACATCAGGTAAGTTTAATGGTAATAAATTTCGGAACCAACTTCTCAAAGAAACGCCGACAGATGTGAGTGGAGACATCGAGCCTCTGAATATCTTTAGTATTGGTAAAAAGTATGTTAATAATAATGGAAACACCAGGGATGATTCCCCTGTGATATCACTTAATCCCGAAACAGACAAAAGTAACCAATTCATAGACCATAGAACGCTAACACAACCTCAAACTTCGCAGAAGCTTGCAGCTCGGTTTAGTCATATTTGCAACAATAAAAAACAGTCACTTATCAGGCAGGAAGACAAAGAGCTTAGTCGAGCATTATCTAGTTCACATTCCCCTTCTCCCTCAAGGGCATCAAAGAAGAGAAAGTTTGGCAAGATAAATACGAAAACAGAAAAATAGTTTCAATTATATATAATAATATTCATCAGGACAATAATAAAGTTTCTCGCCTCTATATTGTCTCAATGAACTTCTTTGTTGAAAACAAATTAATATTGTATTATAATAGTATATAAACATATATATATGTAATGTTTAGATACTTCTAGTAATAGAAATAGATATAAAAATTAAAGGACCTTAAATGAGCATTAAAAGTTGAAATCTTTCTAATGGAATAAGATAATATCGTTCAAAATTAGATAGGATCGAAGCCCATTGAATAAAATTCTTTCTCAGCGCATGAATAACCTCATAATTAATAAAATAATTTGTTTCTTAACGTAGACGACGAGCTTCACGTTCAGATTCCATTAGGACTAAGATGTCGTTTTCTCTAACTGGACCCTTGACGTTTCTGACAATGGTTCTGGTAGTATCTTCTAGGAATTCGACACGGACTTGGGTGACACCACCACGAGAACCGGTACGGCCTAAAACCTTGATAACCTTAGCTAGAGTAACTGGAGTTTTGGTATCCATTTTTGCTGTGCTTCTTTTTATCTAATAATTATAAATGATAGATAATAATGTTCCAAATTTATAAACAACATATAGTAAACTTCTTATATATAATAAGTTGATACCAATAGGTAATTGGTTGGTCAAAGAGGAAACAACTGTTTGTTCAGAAAGAAGCAGACAATGGAGGTTGTTCAAACAAATTGCGTCTGTCATTTTCTGAAAAATTTTGTGCGTCTCTCATTTTGTACGAAACCTGTTCGGGTAAATTAATAGAATAAGTTTAAAAAATTGAAATAAATTTAAAGAGGGTTTGCTTTAACAATAGTTCGTCTTTTTCGAGTGCTACTTACCCTTTGAAGCTTCAAATTGATCTCTAATAGCTGTTCTTAATTGATCTTCTGGAAGTGATAGCAGATGTTGGAAATCAGTTACAAAATGAAGGATTTTTGTTGTATCATTATTAAATTTCATTTTCAATTCATCAATAAGACTCTGATATTTAATTGATAGATCTTTTAAAATTGTGTTATTCATTTCATCATTAATAACTGCCAATTTTTTGGTTAGTTCATTAGAAAATATAGCTACAGAGTTATTAATTTGAGCTTGTAAAACGTTTGTGAAATTTTGTGGATCAAGTATTGAAGATGTGTTAATAGGTAATGTTTGTTTAGGGATAAGAGTTGTATTCGAAATTATTGTAGATTCCTGGTGTATTTCATCATTATCGACTTGTGTATCCTTGTGGGAGATATCGTTGGTGGGAAGTTCATCAGTAACATCATGATTTTCCTGAATTAAAGTCTCATCATGCATTGATTTTCCCTGTTTGTTTGAAATTTGTTTTGACGTTGCTTCTGTAGCTTTTACAGGAGCTTTATATTCAATTGACGAACTTCTCTTCTTTTGAAAATGCCTGGTTCTTTGAGCAGGACCATCAGTAAATGTCTTTTGATCATTTTGTGTCTCCTTTTGCTGATTAGAAGTTATCTTTTCTGGTATATCTTGTGATGGGATTGTAATAATTTGTTTAACATTAGATAATTTCTTCTGTTTATCGGTTTTCTTTCCTGAGAGTTGTGTTTTCTTCTTCTTCAGAATCTTATTTCTATGTGTCTTGTTAGTCTTTTTACTATCTACTTGAAAGATTTTATTCAATATACTTATATTTTTATCGTTGTTATTGTTTATCACTTTCAGTTTTTTGTTTACTTGAGTAATTAAATTACGATCATTCTGATTTTTAACATTAGTTACAATTTTTCCCTTTTTGCAGATTTCGTCGACTGGGTGAAGAGGTTGATTTTTAATTGATAAAGAAGAATCTGAAATTTCAATCAATTCGTTGGGATTATGCAATGTATTTATTTGTTCATGAGCTGTTTCTTTAATTAAATTCCCAATATTATTATCTTTTGCTTCATTATTATCTGATGTTCCATTAATTTTCCATTCATCTAATTTTTCCGAATGATCAGTTGAATCGTCAGGTGTAATAATTGATTGGGTTAGGGATTTCGAAACTTGTTCTTTATTATTTTGATTTGCCATAGTATTAATCACATCAGGTAAACTAGTTATAACATCTTGACTCTCTTGTGGTTGTTCGATTTCTTCTTCAAAATCAAGATAGTTTAAGGAAATTATTCCAATCGATTTACTGATTTTTTGTGGTTTATCACAAATCAATGACAACAATTGATTTCTTAATTTATCATTTTCAAATATTATGTAAAAATATTTTATGTGTTGAATTTGCTGTGATTGTGTACCATTATTAATTGTAACAAAGTTTGAATTTGAGAGATCTATAACAATTTCATCCTTTAAATTTTTAAATATTTTCAGATTATTATTTTTATTAAATTCAAGACATATACCAGTATCATTCCATAAATAAAAATAATCCTTAATACAATAAATAATTGATTGATTTGAGTTTTTAATATTGTTAAAGTTAATAAATTTATCCTTTTCGGATAAATTATATAGAATTTTTGATGGTTGAAATATTTGATTAGTTTCTGGTATCATATTATTATCCTTAATATATTTTAAAATGTGTATAACTGTTACATTTGTACGGTTAGTGTTTCCAGAGGTTAAAAATTTAAACAATTTTAAATCTTGAGTGTTTTTCTTATTAACAATTAAAGAATTATTAAATAAATTGTTTGAATTTAAATTTATGCTTGTTAGAAATTTAATGAAAAATATCAATTGTTGTAAATTTTTCATATTTATTAAAAGTGTAATTAATGTCAATTCTTTTTTCTGTAAATAATTTATTAAATTATTAAGTAATATATCTTTTAAATTTTGAAGGTTTAAACTATAATTAATTAATAATAACAGCAATTTCCAGTTCATATGATATGTATCGAAAATCAAAGATTTTTCTAATAACATCATAGTATAATTTATTATAATTTTTTTTCTTTCAAAAATTTCATTATTAATCTTTAATGGATCAACAGTTAATTTATCTAAAACATTCCAAAATTTATCTTTTACATGTAAAAATTTTTGATCATTGATAAAATTGGTACCATGAATAATAAGTTTTAATAAAATAATAAAACTACTGAATTTATAACGGTTACAATATTTTGTTAATAGGTCAATAATTTCAATATATTCTTGATAATTAAGCTCTTTTATTTCTTTATTGTTTTCTGTCGAGAAATTATTATTAACTAAAGAATTTAATCTATTCATCATTGTCTAGCTTATATCTCTCAATTACAAATGCAAAAAAGTTATCAGAAATGTTCTTTGTTCTACTAAAACTAGATATACATATATAAATAAGAAAAGAAGAGTTTTGTCTTCTCCAACATATATATATATATGTTGGAATAATCTAGGGATACAGATTAGCCGCCCAGGAAGTCGGAGGAAAAAATCTTTCCCCGATAATACACGAGAACACATGCCCGAGAAAAAGTGAACGTACATAATGATAGTATTCTACAAGAAAAGAAGTAAAGTAAAGATTTAAAGAAATATATATAGATATAGATAGATATAATGGTGACAGTTATAATAATAGCATAGATCGCTCTTATTACTGTTCTTTTAACACTATATATATATCTTGAGTTGTTATAAGATGACACAAGTTAAATATATTCTGTCATTTTTACTGTCATCATATTGAAATAAGATGTATTCATTCATTATATCAGCATTTATAAATGTGACATATCTTTTCATGCCACTGCTTCATGGTACGAATCCTAGCCACACCATGAAGAATCAAATTGCCATTGATCAATATCATTAAGTTACAATTGTTATTAATACATCAAGAGACAAAAGAAGATAAATCGGCAATTTTGTAATAGTGGATAATGGCCCCCCCCCTTTACAGTTCACACATTTTATTGAAAGAACGCGAATTGTTTGTTTCCCTAATTATTTAAAAACGTGCGTAGTTAGTTGTGTCAGTACTCCGAATCGTTCTTGAGTCTCCCTGCGCAGTTTACAATGAGGCGAGACGCGAAATATCATCACAAAAACATTTCGCATCTTGTTTTGCGCTTGGCGGATCCATGCAGAAAACACGAAATGTATTTATGATTTTTGTAGAGAAGTTGCCGTACAGATCTCAAAAAGAACAGACTAAATGATTACATTTCAATCATCTGCGTATGAGAGAAAGAGACAAACGCCAATTGCTGTCAGATGAAACTTTTCAAGTCATCGCTCTCACTAATTATCCTTTAATAATATTCATGAATAGACTAAAATTATTGATCGGTTAGCCTTCTTTGATTGAAGAAGTCAGTGGCATTTGATATTATTAACGGACAAAATTGTATAACGTTAATGTCTCATCTGTACTGTAACCGAAAGAATACCAAGGAAATACATTTGCTCGTACGTACTTGGTTCAACATTGTGACAGTAGTTGGTGCAAGTGTCGTCTCTGGCCAGCTAATTGCTCATCTCTAGGTTAGGTTACATCATTTTTATTATAGCAATTATTTTTTGAAAGGAACATAATAGCACATAAAATTTGACAATTGGCGTCGTCTTCTTATTAATCTTATATGAACTTTACCTGCTAATGATGAACTCCCTCATTTTTTTTTGCTTTCTTTCATTCAGTTTATTCTACTTTTATTCAATGGCTTTTATTTTAATTATCTGGTGACAAAAGGATTCGATATACCTTATCCATTGCCCTCTTTCTCTTCTGGCTTTTCTTAAGGCAAAGAGATTTGATCAATTACAAAAGTGTACTTATTAACCCTTTTATTTCTGGAATATCAATTTTATTGTGATGTTATTATTCTATTATCTCATGGACTATTAGTATATATATATACATTATATATACATTGGGAAGTACCACGTCTTAAAAGATACACTCTCTTTTGCACTCATTCCTTTCTTTAATTTAATCAGGACACTATACTTCATATACAAAATTTTCCAACTATTAACATTCCTTTAAACAACTACAACTATATTTGTATATAAGTCTATCACATTAAAGAAAAAAACAAAAACAGTCATATACTTATTTAATTTAGATAATTACTACAGCATAAAAATATCAGTTGATTAAAACAGCAACCATCGCAGCATACAAATATTATTTTATTAATTAAAAAAAAAAGCATGTTATCAAAATTCAGACATAACAATGCAATTTGGATTTCATTAATATTATTATCATTTATATCTTCATTAATTAATGCATCGCCAGCTTATAAACACAGACATATTCATAAAAGAGCTTTACCTACTTTAGTTACAACTACAAGTACGACCACTACAAGTAGTTCGACAACCAGTAATACAATTAATACAATTGCTACTTCCACTACGAATGGTACCACTGGTTACAATAGTAATTCCGCAATCTCTAACCAAACTTATTCATATAATACAAGTGCAATTACCTCTATAGTCAGATATTCAACAACAAGCATAGATTATATTTCAAATCCAGTAACAATTCCAAATAATAATCAATTGAAAAATCCAAATATCATTATAAGAACAGCAACTGATGGAACAGTATTCATTGCATTTGCAAGTTGTTTAGGTGCAATTATTATAGCATTAATTATAACTTTCGTAATATTATCATTTAAAGCTTGGCATAGTGCAAGACATGAAAATCATATAAAGACAATTCAGGACTCATACAATAATGATCCATTCAATAATGGGAACATCACACCTAATGATTTCAATTATTATGGTTCAAATTTTGTAAATTCTGATATGTCATCATTTATGTCAAGTGGTTCAGAAAGTTATGACGATAATGAAAAAAATTCAGATCTTAGTGAGAAAGTCTTAAAGAACAAGAATTCAAGATTAAGTTTATATTCATTAGGTTCAAATTCTGCATTGAATTTATTGAATAATTTCGATGATTCAAATAATAATAAGAAGAACACAAACAATAATATGAGTAACCCAAGATTATCCATGTTTATTTCACCAACAGAAATTTTACAAAATGAAACACACCAATGGAATAATAACGGTAGTAGTACCAATGCTAGCAGTGAAAGTTTCTTTGATTCTCAAATAAGTACTCCAACGGCACAAGGTGTTCCAACAGCCACTTCACAGTTTATTACAAACGATTATTCGGAGTTTAATAGAACATTCGATAATAAACAAAATGGTGCAACGAAAGCAAAACCATTTAGACCTCCAAGTGTACATCTGGATGAGCTTTTAAATCTTCAAGATGATTCAAAATAATCTTAACTCTTCATAGAACACAGATACTAGCAACTAGTATCTGATATGCATATCTATATATCATATATATTTACAAATACAGCACTGACTTTCATAAAGCAACATAATCCTCAGAAACATTAGTGCGTCTTCTGATTCAACTCTACAGATCTTTTCTCAAAGGCTGCCATTGCTAGGCTAGTTAAATTATTGGCAAAGATCGACGAAACGCTATTGTAAAGCAACGAGTGGAATTGAAACCGTAAAGTTAACTCTACTTGTGAAATGTTTGGTTTCCGAGGATTGGGAACAATGGTCCACTTCGTTGAACATGTCTTAAACAAATTATGTGACACTGATTCTGCTTCCACTATAAATTTTTGTTTCTCTTGAAATTCTTGACAATTCACATTACATACAAATTTCTCATCATATGATTGAAATCCAATTCTTAATCCAGCAGATGTAGGATTTCCAGTTATAAAATCTCTTTTATCAATGAATGAGTCTATACAATACGGAATGAAATCTGTATATTTATCAATTTGTGATACAACTTCATATATTTCTGTAGGTTTTGCATCAATGGTTCTAACTAATTTATAGGTTTGAATAGCTCGTAATTTTTCCTTCTTTTCATTTAAATTAAGCGTGAATAATGCCCTTTTGCTGAGTATATTAATTGATGAGATTGAACCGTATCTATAAAGAGTTGGTATCCATCTAACCCCTAACATCGACATCATTACAAAATGATTATATCACAGTTGCAATATATGCTTATAAATGTGTTTGGATATTATCTTAAAGCGGTGTTATGCAAACAATTAGATAGATCAACAAAATAGTGTCTATGATAAAGTTATTTTTTCTATTATATGAAAATTCAACTGTCCTTTCATCTTCATAAACCTTTTTTCAGCTTCGTTTAATTTTCGTTGACTCTAAACGTTAACTACTAAACACAATAAAAAAAGATGAGAATCTTAAAGTTATAAGACCTCCTCAAAGCATAGGAGTCACATCACTTCACGTATTAAGCACCACTAGGTAATATGTCCTTCGAGATTCAATGGGAAGATCTGCAGAATGATGGCGAATTAAACGCACAAATTCGAGATAAATTGAATGCATTTTTCAGCACTTTAGAATTACCGTCCTATCTTAACGATATTAGTATAACAGATTTCAAATTTGGTTCACATGCTCCCGAGATAATATTGCATGATATATCTGAACCCATAAGTGGTCTTAATCCAGATTTATCCGGTTCTAGTGATAATGACTTACAGTTGTTGTTCGAGGTAAAATATGCTGACGATTTGTTATTGGAATTAAACACATCTCTGGTATTAAACTATCCTTCGAAGGACTTCATGGCATTGCCCATCAATATCAAAGTAAAGTTCATATCATTACATATACTATGTTTAATTGGAATATTCAATAGTGGCAAAAGAATAATATTT
Source organism: Maudiozyma turicensis (assembly GCA_003708545.1). Lineage (NCBI taxonomy): Eukaryota > Fungi > Ascomycota > Saccharomycetes > Saccharomycetales > Saccharomycetaceae > Maudiozyma > Maudiozyma turicensis. The sequence continues at coordinate 33,130 of PPOO01000879.1, forward strand.
TCAGTACTCTGTGATATCGAGGATGAAAATGATAGTATCGAAGGTAGGAGAAGGAGTATAGGTGAATTAATGAAGGATAAGATGGGTTCGCCATTGGAGAGATTAGCAATAATAAAGAATCTAAATATTGAAACAGAAATTGGAGCAGACACAGTAACGAACTCATACCATGATTTCCAAATCAACGATGATGATACCATTTCAGAGTTAAGTTACGGTTCGAATCCTAACAGTGCGACATTGAGAAATGTAGATAAACTGGAGCAATTCCTAGTAGAGAAGCTAAAGAATTTCCTGAGACAAGAAGTAGGATGGCCAAGTTGGCTTACGTTCGAAATCGATGACGAATCTGACGATGACGATGAAGATGATGAAAATGACAGTGGCTCAGACACCGCCGACTAACGAAACATTTAATTTAGATACATTTAAATAATTATCCATATCCATATTCATTAAATATTAAATCTTAATTACATTATCCAAATAGTTCTATATCTTTATATCAAATTATTTTCGGGTATATTCTCTACTTTGCCTGGCTTTTATCGTATCATTCTCTTTCATTGTTGCAGGCAGACAAACAATCAGTCAACAATTTTCTAGAGTAAACAGAAAACTATGACTGCCACATTTGATAGAACAGAAAGCAAGACAAACACAAAAACAATCTTAGATATAAAGAATTACAGTGTTTGAAAACTGTTCTGAAAGTATCAGAAAGATCGAATTATCAAATAATCGTCTTTTGGTGGATATTTTATCTAATTATTTGATTAAGGGGCTGCTTCGTTTAAAATCAGGATAATATAATAGCCGATCAGTACACCAAGATATCTCAAATAATCTATAATCATGAGTATACCTGATCCAAATGGCCACGATGTATGGGCGTCAGGAACAGAGAACAATGTTAATAATAATCACTCACCATGGACAAAGGCAAATCAGGGAATAGTACAGGTGGATCCAGAACCTGTAATTTCATCAGGTGTCAATAGTCTATCACTAGGCAATGGAAGTTCAGGCAATTCACTATTTGGCAATGATACAAATACAGGTACTAGCATATTTGCAGAACCAAATAGTGAAACTGTTGAACAAAGTGTTTGGGGCGAGCCTGTTAGTAGGAATGATGCAACCGCAGACAAAGGCCAGTTACCTACAATATCCGACCCATTAACTAGGTCATTAAATATATTTAATGATGACGAAAGAAACATTGGATCATCTTCTTCTGCATTTAACAATGAAAATTCAAACCCCACTGAGTCAACTTCAACTAACGAAGACTTATCCGAATGGATTAAAGAAACAAGAAAATTATACAATCCATTAGTTGCTGATATAGTCTCCATTGAAGAGATCCCAGAAAGAGAAGGTCTATTATTTAAGCATATCAATTACAAACTAACTTTATCTGCGGACTTACCAAATACGGAAACATCTCAAAGTAACAATGTTATCAGAAGATATTCTGATTTCGATTGGTTACAAGAGGTACTACTGAAAAGATACCCCTTCAGAATGATCCCGGAATTACCTCCAAAGAAGATAAGAACTTCTCAAAACTTGGATCCCACGTTTCTAAAGAAGAGACAACACGGCCTTTATAACTTTATTAATTTAATTATGAAGCATCCAATCCTAAAAGAGGACGATTTAGTGTTAACTTTCTTAACAGTACCTACAGACTTATCAACTTGGAGAAAACAACTGAATAATAGATTTGACACTGTGGATGAATTCCAACATAAAAAGATAACCAAAGAATTCATAAATCTTTGGAAGCCTCAATTATCCGTACATCTAAATAGCGCTGCAGGTACAATCGATGCATCAATTGAAACATGGAATAAAATAAATATTATAATTCAAAGATCTCAAAGAAGATTGCAACAAAAGATACACGAAAATTCAATCATGAACAATCTGTTAAAAGATTTGCAAGGTGAAACAGCTATAATGTATCCTATCGACATAGATGAGGACAACAATAAAACTGTTCTAGATATAAATAATAACCTGTCAATAATAAATCAACATTTATTGGATCTTAATAAGTTGAACGATGACGGTATCTCCAAACTATCCCAAGAATTAATTCCAAAATTCGGTTTGTACATTGATATCCTAATCTCTTTGAAGAATATGTTTGAAAGATATAGAATAATGGCTACGAATAACATTCCTCAATTACAAAGACATATAGAAATTGATATGGAAAGATTAGAAGGAATGAAGGGCAAACCTGATTCCAGTGGTGTCGAATATGACAGATTAAGACTGTCTATAAAGAAGGATAGAGCTTCAATCGTACAACAATTGAATAGATCATGGCTAATAAGACAATGTATACTTTATGAATTTTCCTTATTCCAGGAAACACAATTCTTGATCTCAAACGCTTTCAGGGATTGGGTACGCTTAAACTCGACGTCTACTGAACTTAACATGAATGCATTGGAAAAGTTAACTAATCTGATAGATACCATGCCTGTATCAAATAGTCTTTAGATATTGCTAATTAATAACTGAATATTTACTTAAATAATGAGATACTCCAATATAACATAAATATTTATAGATGAATCTTTGGATGATTTTACAATGTATATTTATTTGGTGAAACTATACAGGAACCTATTTTATCAAGTTATATAATCTGGTATTTTCTTATACAGTTCATGCTATCTTCTTGTTGGCATTGGTGAAACCATTACCCTTAACGGTAACAATGTAATCATCATCATGATTGCTGCCATCATTAATTTCTCTCAATAGAACCTCGGTACCAAATATTTTCTTGATGTCTCTTAGTAATATTATAAATCTTTCATCAATTTCGTTCTTTGATATTCTTAATCTACCAATATCTTCTTTACCAATAACCATAAATGTTATAGCAAGAGGTAATTGAGTTCTACCGATTACACCACTAGATTCAATTTCTTCTAATAGATGATACGCAACCATTTCACCAACATCTTCTGGGATAACACCTGAATCACCGATTGATTCAGCAAAATAACACCAACCTTTCTTTGTCTCACCAATTAAAGTAATCCCCCAACCTGGACTTTTACCTGAATTTTCACCTCTCCAAACATCTGCAGTAATATTGACTTCACACCCTACATTTCGCAAGACTTTTTTAGCACCATCAATCATTCTATTTACTAATGACGGACTGACTCTTGTTGAATATGCAACACCTTTAATCGCGCTAATCATTGGTCTTTCTAATTCATGTATCGTTATTGGTTGAGCAATTAGTGTGTCCACGACTAAATGAACTTCACCTCCACCTAATGGCGGAGAACCCCTCTTTAAAGTATGTAATGCACATTCCCTAACACCAAATTTCTCAAGGATTGGTAATAAACCCCACTTAATTGCTTCAACACCCGCATCATTATGAGAACTTGTAATACCACGCAACACAATAGAGAATTTCTTCTTCGAAAATGGAGCTAGATACAATAATGGTTCAACAAAATAACCTACAGGTTTTGAAGAGGGACAATTATGTGTATGAGAACCCCCAACGATGATACCTGGTCTATAAATTACAGTGGTACCAGTATATGAAATTTCAATTTGAGAGCCATTAGTTACTGATTCAATCAATCTCAGAAATGAGATTTCATAATCTTTCAAACCTGGATTTAAGTCAGCAGATCTGATCTTTTCGATCTTTATAGGTTTACCAGATAATGTGGAAAGAACTACTCTTAATCTAAAATTTTGAGACCCTTGGAATGTAACATATGGTGACTTCTTGTTATTAGATGACATTCTGGAATATTGTATATGTGTAGTTTTCTTTTTTTAATGATATGCTTTTTAATAGATGGTGTATAATTGTGAAATATATATCTTACTGGCATTTCCTTTACATATCTATAATATACTTGTACCAACACTATCTATTGACTGTTCCTCTGCAGATGAGATGAGATGAGATGAGGTTGAAAATTTTTTACTCTCCAGGTGAAATTTCTGTTTTTTTTTTTTCGCAGTCAACAGCAGCGCTTCCGACAACCGACAGATCTTCAACAACGGCAACGCTGAACTGCATGGGATGAATGTTAATTAAGACATGATATGTGTATAATGTATCAAACTTGTTTATTTTTTAATTGTGTATAAAACTTATATATTTTATAAATGCTGGTATGCTAGTGTTTCTTTTCTTCGTTAATGGGTAATGCTTTTTTTTTTTTAACTTTGTGATTATAACTCCTTGTCTATATCAATCCAATTAGGAATGTTACCACACATAATAGTAACATAATAAATTTAATATTAATCAATGTACCGGTGAAAATTTTAGTATTCTTGTAATGATCAGTATCCGATACATCTTTAATGTCCTTAGAATTCGAGTCCCTCATGTATGGAGATTTGCCGTTTTGTAATGAATCAAATGTACCTTTACCATTGGCATCTACTGATTGACTTGAATTTGTAAAATTTGGTTTACCATTTTCATATACGAAGGAATGATGCCAATCCTTTTGAGAATCTGGTAACTCAGTCGTATCCAACTCACCATCCCAACAATATGTGACAAAACATGATTCACACTCAATTGGTAAAGTAATATTTAATGCTTCTTGCTTCCTTCTCATTACTGCACAACCGATACAACTGGCAAAATCTGGATCATCAGTTAAATTATTTCTTGTTGCAATTTCAAACCCATTTTGAATCATTTGTCTTCTTTGTGTCTCTGAATAAGATAATTTAAATGCACTTTGATTGCTTTGGAAAGAATATTCAGAATTTGGCATATATACAATTAACGGTGGAATATATTCCAAATCTGTCATATTCGAAGCATCACAACCGAAAAATGTTGGTCTTTTATTTAGACCTAAATTTACAAATGTATTTGTATCAGGGACATATGGAAATGCCATTCCATCACCTTGTTTGAAGAATTGTCTTTCGTATGTGTGAACTAAAGAAGAACCATCAGGCCATTGCAATTTCATATCTGCTGAGCTATCTAGTGCAAAGATAATATCTAAATCTCTATCCTTTTGAATCAGTGGAACGAATGGGATATTTTCATCATCTTCACCACCATCGACAAGATAAAGACTATCTGATTGTGTAATACTATTAGTGAAATTATCTAATACGTATTCTGAATCCTTGAATGGATTTGGATGATAAACGGCGATATCATTATAATCCTGCGATATATCATTTAAGAAATGGGTAGCTAACCTTGTGATAAATTTTGGTACTGGTAATTTTGTTGAATTAATTCTTAACAAGAATTGATTAAATAAAGTTGAAGATGTGGCCATTATGAATGCTGTATTATCGTAACCGACTATACATTCATAGCTATCGGAGTCCTCGTCATCTGAAGATCCAACCATATCCAAACCGTTTTCACTTTCTGTATGTTCCCTGTATTTATTAATTGGAATACCATTTGAAACGTTTGTACCTAAATATCTAACATCGAAAAATGCATTCAATGAAGAATCCCAGGATCCGACTTCAAATGGGTTAAATTCGAATAATGTTGCATTCAAGTTAATGACACTTGAACCAGGATATCTACCATCGGATAAACTAATTGGGAATGGCATATGAGCATCTTGGAAAGTCTTCGAAGTTCTTAATGAACTCCATGTATAATCGATACCACCTCTATTTAAATTTGGAAAAAAATTATAAGATAATGCTCTACCCCAAACATCAGTCAACGAAGTTTCAAATCCGGCTTCTTGTTTTGCTTGAATTGCATTAGATATATGTTCCCATCTTTTAGCGGATTTGAAAATATTCATCCCACCTGGGGAGATGATTGAATCGTGGAGATCCCAAATAGGGTTAACCTCATAATCAGCATCTACTAAATCGTTATCATTGTCGCCATCATTAGTTGTAACATCATCATAGGATTCACCATGTTCTTCTATATTTGAACTGGAACCATTGTCTCCGTTGTTGTCATCGTCATCTTTATCATCTACATTCCAATTATCAATTATAGATTGTACTGAAGTCCAGTTGTTCCATGCTAGGGAACCGACTAACCAATTCCCACCGGATACACCTGCGATATAACTGGTAGATTGTAAAAGACCACCTAAACCATTAATAGTAGAATTCGTAGTTCTATTATCCATTGCAGATAGGATACCTGCACCTGTTAACATGGATCTATAACCTCCACCACTAATAGCGATTCCAATCTTTGGTAAATAATCATAAATGTCATTTTTATCATTACCTTTTTGAAACAATTCATCAATGAATGAATTATCTTCAAAATTGGCTGTAGATCTAGTTAAAAAATCGTACAAGTTAGGCAATATATTCTCTTGTCTCCTTTGCAGCCATTCTCTTTCATTGTTAGAGATAGAATCAGCTTCCCTTAATAAAGTGGTATCCTGCGATGGACACTGAATACGTTTCGGTGCATAATTAGAAGCGATCTTTGGTTTCTTATCTTGTTTAGCTACTGTGAATTTCGCAGTAACTAGGCAAAAAATATAGAAAGTTAATAACATTCCTGTGAAAAAATAGCCTTACGTATACTATTATTATAACAGATAAAGACTCTCCCACCACGAGGTGTATATTACCCCTCTTAGTTACTAAATAAAGAATTCTTGGTATTATTCTTAACGTCTATGAGAATTGTGTCCTTAGTTCAGCAAACACTCAGTTGTTGGCCATTGATTAGTTAATCTGAAAAGAAAGTGAAATTATCTGACAGATAAGGCTGGTTGACGAAAAGACCATGATGACGATGTTCGTGGTAGTATTGTACGAGCATATCTGTGTATACATTATCGGACACCACGGACATATTTTTGTAAATCGTACGATGTCGCTGCAGTGCGCGGGACCCAAACAATAGTCGAACAATATAGAGAAAGAGGCTAACATACTTGTTATAATAGCAACGTGCCCAGTTGTAAATGGTTGCTTTGCAAAAGTGATGGATAAGTACCAAGCAGGATAAGAGAGACGACGTTGTATCCAACATGTTCATCTTTTTTTTTTTTCAGTTTTTTTTCCGTTTCAGAAGAACAACCTTGAAGGAAACTTGACTCTCTGCATACTATTTGGTTACTGCTTTAAATAAAAAAGAAAGACAGTCAATTCCCTGTGAGGTGACCGGCGAAGCAGTGGACATGCTGAGCGAGGAGCAGATTGAGAGATGTGAACTTAGTGCATGGCTATTTATATAAATGCAACTGTCCCTGACTTCTTGTTCTATTAGGGTTTTGGTGCCATTTCCACAAAAGCCAATACGGTTACCCTCATATTTACATTTCGAGATGTGAGGGTAACCCGTTTTTTGGGTGCTCGCCTAGGAAGAACGCGTTTTGCTTCATTTTGTTCGAAGAGTTCAACAGCGCAGGAAGGGACAGTCAGCGGCGGCGGGAGAAAAAACAAAACAATGATGGAGTGTCGAAAGTAAACAAAGAAATAAACAAATACCAAAACAGAACAAAATTTATGTAGAATCAACTAAGTTTAAAGGATCTTAAGGGGATACTCAATTTGGATAGAATAGTTATCTTCTCGTAACGTATTGCTATGATATCTTATTTCTGGTATTTATATACATAGTCTTGTTTTCTGTTATACACGCGGTAATAGTCTATTCTCGACAAGCACACACAAATATATACAAGGATGTCTGGTGGTAAAGCACATGGTGGTAAAGGTAAAACTGGTGATTCCGGTAATTTAGGGGCACAATCTTCTTCTGCTAGAGCAGGTTTACAATTCCCAGTTGGTAGAATTAAGCGTTATCTAAAGAGAAATGCAAGTGGTAAAGTTAGAGTCGGTTCAAAAGCTGCAATCTATCTAACTGCTGTCTTAGAATACCTGACTGCTGAAGTATTGGAATTAGCTGGTAATGCAGCCAAGGATTTAAAAGTTAAGAGAATTACTCCAAGACATTTACAATTAGCAATTAGAGGTGATGATGAATTAGATTCTTTGATTAGAGCTACAATTGCATCAGGTGGTGTCTTACCACATATCAACAAAGCTTTATTATTAAAAGTTGAAAAGAAGAGAAAATAAATATGGGGCTTATCTATCTCTCTTTCAGCATTATTTTTAAAATAAAAATAAAAAAAAAGTAATTTATTTTCTATCTTTCCTATCTCTCAACGGTTTATAATTCTTTCAAATTAAGTATATATATATACATATATGTATTTTGTAATTTTATTTATATTTCACAATGTAATTTTTAAAAATCAAAACAAATAAACAAAAAAGGTACTGAAACAACTTGTACCTACTTGCATTGCAATAGTGCTAACTAGTGGACCAAAGAAGATTACTCTTTTAATTAAAGTTTCACAAATTTATTGTTAACCAAAGACCTTTCACGTAATGTACTGTGTAATATATTGAAAATTATTTAGATATCTAAATAATGTTGAAATTTGTTTTGTTTAGTTAAATTGCTTCTTTGAATACACATTTCTGTCATTATTATTAGAAAGTTCCATTCGTTTGAAGTACTAAGTTGAAACAATGTTGACACACTATTTTCAAAAAGATCTCCCATATGTTTCGACAACAAATATTACGGTTTAAAGTATGTAATAGTATTTTTAAGAATTATTACAGAAGTGTCATTGATTCAATATGACAGTTAACCCATACACCACTGTACAAAAAATATCGCCAAAAAAATTGGTCCCTAGCGGGATCGAACCGCTGATCTTGGCGTTATTAGCACCACGCCTTAACCAACTGGGCCAAGGGACCTGTAATTTCTGAAAAAATGTAACAACTATGGTGGTATATTTTAGTGAACACGTGACTGATATAGTTGTTCTGGTTCGCTATAAGTCCTGATCGATATCTGAATCAGTTACTAGTGAGGCTTTTATCAAATGAGATGGTGTAATTACAGTTTACCAATAATTACAAGTTGTAACAGTTAATGACGTAATGATTGTTGGAAATAAAATAATGCAACAATAATACGCTGGTAAGGTAATTATGACTATTTATGATAATAACCAAGATTACAAGCTAACAATAAATACAACATTCACCGGTGGTTGAAGATTATAATCACGACACAACTTATGAAATTATTAGATAATAATTGTCAACTATCAACTTATGAAATTATTAGATAATAATTGTCAACTATCAACTTATGAAATTATT